>KV417499.1:543664-583499 GCA_001630335.1 Athelia psychrophila | reverse complement strand
AGTCAATTGGGAAGGGACCGACATTGCGAACATCGCGCTGCCTCCTGTATGCGCAGCAGCCAATACAGGTGTCCCAACCTACAACCCCGACGGGCAGTTGACTATCCTTGATCTTGACGCGTAAGCCACCAGTCCGTCGACGATTCCTATCTTATTGACAATTTTGCCTTCAGCTTCACTGCGTTCACAAGCTATCTGTTGCATGCGGAGTCCTTCACTTGGACTATCCATACGGACAAGTTGACGGTGGAAGCTCTTGGCACCGTTTTCAACAACGTGAACCTGTCGAAGAATGTCACCCTGTTGGCGTTCAATGGGCTTCCTGGAGTGACAATCAGCAACTTCATGCTCCCATCCGACGATCCAGCCGGCGGCATACACATCGACACGGATGCGTCGATTCCTTCTCCATCGCGTATGTTGCTTCCCTCCGCTTTCTTGTCATTCATTTGACAGTTTCTCTGCAGAACTTGGAATCGACCTCGGGACAGCTACATTCTTGGCCTACTACGGCGGCGTGGAAGTTGGACGTAAGTAGCCGCATATCCTCCCAATGATTTTGCTCACAAGCAGCATCACAGCGCTTTCCTCGACCGATTTGAACCTGCCTGCCATGAGCAACACGTCCACGGCGCTCCGGGGCCGTATCATCCCTCAGAGTGGCACTGACGCAGATACCATCGGCCAGCTGTTCACCCAGTATCTTCAAGCAGATGCCATCACTCTCGAGGTTCAGGGACAAAGTGTCACCCCAGAAGGCGCGAGCGCTCCGATTACGTGGTTGAGCAATGCATTCCAGACGCTCAATATCTCAGTCATTCTCCAAGGCCAATCGTTCCAAATCATCGAGTCAATCGCGATCAACAACTTCCAGGTTGAGATCGAAACGGCAGCCGAGGCGTTCGCGCCACTCGTTGGGTCTACGGACACTCTGGCGACTTACAAGAATCCCTTCGGCTTCTCATTGCAGGTCATACAATCCGCAGTTGACCTGACCATTGGCTTTGCGAACAATGGTACTCAGATCGGCACTGTGAGTAGCTTTTTATACGTGGCGGCTGGTATCTAACACCACTATAGTTGATGTCGATGAGTGCACCCAGTGTTGGAGGAGTGTCCACAGGAAATGTGGCTGATTTACTGCTCACCTTCAGCAACATCACCTTCCAGGCACTTGACGATGGGGCCATGCAAGTGCTGTTCCAGGCCATAACTGACACTCCGGGCGGAGACTTGACTCTCGCGGGTACTACCAGTATGACTGTCAAAACCACCAGCGCTGCGGAGCCTATGAATATAAAAGTATTTACCAGGTCTCACATTGTGTTTGTGCCAGCTAGTTTGAGAGCAATAGTGCAAACACTGTGATCAGCACTGGCGGAGAGTTGGTCGGTCAATTCACCCCGGATCGCCTCGGAAATGGCGGGGCCGTCTAGCCCTCAAAAATGAGATAACTTTTCACTATACATTCATGGTGCTATGTGCTCGCGTTCCAGACCCATCGTCCTGGCGAGATTTGCATCGAAAATGCGCCAAACCGGCGCGGAAACAGCCTCCGCCCCAACTCTTGTGCAAACGACTGTAATATCGGTGAGCAATGAATGGCAGAATGCAGATATGCTGAGCGCTTTTCAGTGTTTGGTGGACACAAACATAGACACTTCAAATGTGGGAATGTGAGACGCTGGCCGCTGTCGACTCACAAACACCCATTGCCAAATTGCGCGTGCGCGACGGTGAACAGAAATAAAATCACTTCTATTACATGCATACAAAATGTATTCAATATGTAGAGGCATGGAATTGGCGGGACAATCACAAGTAATATCCATTTATATGTGACATTGAGCCCAATCTTCACCGTGGACGAATCTTGTCATATCCAGTTGCGTTGACGACACAGGAAATAAATTGGGATTATAAGGCAACCGAAGCATAGCCCGGTATGTGTGCGGGACCCAAAACAGCCGGCTCGAGGAGTTGTTTAGCATCCATCCGTCTTGATCCAGTCGGGAATCATGTTGAAATCCATCTGAGGGAGGCCCTTTGGCGAGAACAGTAGGAAGTTGTACATTCCAAATGCGGATGTCCTTGTCATTGGATCCCGACGTGATACACTGCTCGCCTGGCAAGAGTCTTACCACTGAGTTGACATCCTCAGCGTGCCCTGTGAATGGTCCCGCCTTGAGTGCACCGTATTCTGCATCCCAAACGCGGATGGTCCTGTCATTGGATCCCGACGCCATGCGCTGTCCGTCCGGCGAGAACACCACTGAGTAGACCGGCTGAGTGTGCCCTATGAATGGCCCCGCCTTGGGTGCACCAGATTCCGGATTCCAAACACAGATGACATGGTCCCAGGATCCCGAAGCTATGCGCTGTCCGTCTGGGGAGAACACTACTGAGGTAACCGCCTCAGTGTGCCCTATGAATGGCCCCGCCTTGAGTGCACCGGATTCCGCATCCCAAACGCGGATGGTCTTGTCATTGGATCCCGACGCAATGCGCTGTCCTTCTAGCGAGAACACCACTGAGTTGATACCGCCTGTGTGCCCTGTGAATGGCCCCGCCTTGAGTGCGCCAAGTTCCGCATCCCAAACGCGGATAGTCTTGTCATTGGATCCCGACGCGATGTGCTGCCCGTCTGGCGAGAACACCACTGAGGTGACCGCTTCACTGTGCCCTGTGAATGGCCCCGCCTTGAGTGCACCGGATTCCGCATCCCAAACGCGGATGGTCTTGTCATGGGATCCCGACGCGATGCGCTGTCCGTCTGGCGAGAACACCACTGAGTAAACCGGCTGAGTGTGCCCTGTGAATGGCCCTGCCTTGAGTGCGCCAGATTCTGCATTCCAAACACGGATGGTATTGTTCCAGGATCCCGACGCGATGCGCTGTCCGTCTGGCGAGAACACTACTGAAGTGACCGGTTCAGTATGCCCCGTGAATGGCCCCGCCGTAAGTGCACCGTATTCTGCATCCCAAACGCGGATGGTCCCGTCCGCCGAACCCGACGCGATGCACTGTCCGTTTGGTGAGAATGCAACTGAAAAGACCACACTCTCACCCGTTACAATCACTTGCTGACAGGGCGGCCACTCGGCTTGCAGACCAATATGAACAACCAGGGTCTTCGGGACAACACTTGAGTATCTTTGCTTGAGAATTGATGAACGAGGGGCGAAAGCTATACAGGAAAGATAGATGTGGGGGACGCTCTCTGTAATGACACTTGCGAATGTTCGCACAAACGAGATCCCATCCTGAGCGAATGCATGCAAGTCAGATTTCGGGTCCTGTGATATTTGGCCGTCAGCAATTTGGCCACTTCGACGTCAAAGACATGCTCACCATGGCGTATAATTTGACCCTGTTCAGCGCTATTGCTGCCGTCGGAATGTGTTGAAGTAGACTTAACACCTCAAGCCAACAGAGGAACTGGTGCTCGAAGAATTCGAGAATCAAAGTTAGTATGACACTGTCCCCCGTTGGCGTTTGTTCTAGATGATCCATCCAAAAGCGGCAAGCATACGAAAGACTCTCGGGAATAGAGGATTGAATGCGGGCAGGCAGATCCGGCACGCCTTTGTTGAGTAGGTGAGAGTTTGTTAGATTGCATATATTGAAGCGGAGTTGGGATTTCATGAGCCGGAAAGAGTGAATTGTGAGTGCACGATGATGCGCTTGTACGTCAACGAACCAAGGCTCCGCAGAGCAGCGCGAACGATCTGTAAGGTAATCGGGAAAAGACTTGTGGAACGTGCGGGCTGGTTTGCCTTCGCTCCATTGAATGACACAACCGAGCCGTCGCAGGGCGATCCGACATTGTTTCCCAGAATCTTCAAATCCGAGCAGTTCGCTGATTGTGGCGTTTGTAAGAGGAATTTGACCGATGACGATCAGTCCCAGCACTTGCCGGAAGGCATTATTGACTTTCCCGGGTTTCCACTCGCTTGCGGACATCAGAGCGGTTTTGTAGAGCTCATCAAGGGTGAAAACTTCGCGGTCGTGACCGAGTAAACTGGACAAACACTCGACTGGGTCATCGGTTTGGCGTAGGAACTTCATTGCTGTGGCCGCCCAGATGAATAGACCAGCCGCAAAGGCTGCCAGCCGCTGCACCTCAAGCAGGCTTGGCCAGCCAAGTGGAAGCTCGTCATACGAACGTCTGCTGGAGTATATTTGGCCCATTTCATGCTTGATGTACAACAGCACATCGGCGTTGCTTGCCGACATAGAAAGGTCGATGGCATGCATATGACCAGCGGATTTGAATGCCCTCTCAATGTCTGCATCCGGTCTGCTGATAATCAGAAAGCGGAATTGCCGAGGCAATTTGGCCAGCTCGTCGGACAATAGAGTAAGCAAGGCTCGTCTGGACTCCGCGTCTCCACACTCATCCAGTGCGTCAAGAACGATGATGACAGGACCTGTGATCTCCCGGGAAGCAGCGGAAAGGGGATTCATTAGAAGTGAGGTGAATTGAGTGCTAAGCAACTCCGATGTGAGCTGTGGGTCCTTTTCCATGGCCAACGATATCGCAGTCTTGATCGCCTGGTCATGTTCGGCCAGCTGATACGCCAAGGTGCGAATCACCCGGGCCGGGTTGCTCTCAAGGGGTGCGTTCCTGTCAAAAAAGAGGTATGCGCCCTGCTGCCGACGCCCTCTGAAGTGCTTAGCGATGCTGTTCGCCAGAGTGCTCTTGCCCAAGCCGGCAGCACCGTGAAGCCACAGCACGTTCTGCCCTTCCGAAGGAGTGATGAGCCAGTCGATGATTTCTTTCAAGAGATCTTCACGGGTGCCCGCAAGGCAGGATGCTCTGATAGCAGTATCCATATTCGCAGGATCCAATGCTTTCAAGCCATCAGACTTGACTAGATTATGAGTCGATATTAGTCAACTGCGCCCCGTCCGCAGAATGGTACAATTGGACGCACCGAACCTCCCCATAAGTTCGTGAGTCTGACTCGATTTGAACGCCGTCTGAAGCACCACACCCAAATTCAAATCCTTTTGAAGCTGCCCAAGTGATGACGAAAGGTCGGATACCACCTGGCTTTTATTGGACGTCATCTGTCCCAGAAATCGAGCTGTTGAAACTAGTGTAAGCATAATATATAGTGTACCCAGTTCGAACTTACACGAGAACTTGTGTTCGGTGTACTCCCGAAAGAACTTCCCGCACTCGGTGGTCTTCTCCAGAACGCGCACAATGGTACCCTCGAGGCGCTTTATCTTGCTCGGAAGGCCTTCTTCGATGTCGTCGACGAAAGAGTACAATGCTGCCATTTTGTCGAAGAGCGCAACGACGTTGGCGTCCGTCTCCTTTTGGTGTTGATAGGCCTGGCTCACATCATCGGAATGATGTTTTGCGTAAATAAGAACCGACGTACTTTGTAGACCAAGCTTAGCACCTTCCAAGCTGTATCGGCGTACGGGTGAACCTGGTTATCCAAATAGGGTCAGAGTGGATTCGAGGTATCAACAGAGGTTACCTACCTTCGCGATCACGTCGACCGCATTGACTGTAGCATCAGCAATGACTTGGATTTTGTTTAAAACGGTTCCAAGACTTTGAAGAAGATCCTTATTTTCAGATACTGCTGCGCCAACATTCTCCAATCCTTGTGGTGTTGGTAGGGTGAAATCGGCATGCGCAAGATCGCCGCGTTCAATGTCTTGCCGCGCGGTTTCCATAAGGTTATGCCGGGCTTGGTCGACGTTCACCGCTTTGATGCCCACAGAGATCAGTCCCTGAGCATCGCGCAAAGCCTTCTTTGGTCTTCGCTCCAGTTTGAGCTTTGTGACTACACCTCCATCAGCACATCAGCCTCAAGGGGAAAAGAATGGCATACCCTCGCTTTTTGTACACAGACGCAGGAGATCACCGACGCTTGTCTTTACAAATCCAAAGTAAGAGTTCATAGTCGAGCTGTGCTTCAGCTTCAACACTATAATGGATGATTCTGTTGCAGACGGTCTATAGACAAATCAGATGCGATTGCAGGGGGTGTGATTAATCGACTTACATTGTCAATATGTCTCCCCAGACTGGCTTGAGGCTGTCCTTGACAATCTTCGTTCGTCCAACTGGCACATCGTCGACGAACACCTCCACGAATAGGTCTGGCTTGAATTTGGCACGAAACTTGGAGTAAACACTCGACGTCCAGGATAGTTCATCGATAGTTTGGACTATGTCGCGCCGTCAGTCACTTGCTTCTCAGCACGGGTTTCATTGAGGACGTACCTGTCAGAGAATAGCTCTGACTCTGTGACATGATCGACGTCTATCCCCAATTCGTGTACCAGTCTCTGAGATCTTCAGTGATGGCGGAGGGCGAGCAGACTCAGAGTTCGCTCTCAGCACAAGCCAGGTGGTCGAGGTAGACTCTATTTCCACATGCTGTCTGAGCAATTGTGAAAGTGAAAGGGCGACCTCGAGGGCGCTAGTACTCGTGAGGTAAGGCCCCTGTCCCTCACCCTCAGGCTTCAAATACAAACAACACATAAGTATCACCCACGCCAGGATTTCACAAGAACAGGTTGTCTCATATACGTTGAAATTTGAATTAACGTGCAAATGCGAGCACAAGTTTATAGCTACAAAAGTCCAAAAGTCGTAGGTCATGATATACTGTAGTCGGAAGTCCATACTCTGTAGTCCGTGTGCCTACGTATACCTATCGCGATTCGCATCTAGATCTCTACGAGTCTTCTCCCAGGGCAAGTGTCACAAGCACGTAGCCATTCGCCGCTACCATGACCAGCCAGATCACCACCCCCAGCCCCGTCGCCACCCACCCGTTACTATAATCCACCACCCTCTCCTCAGCCTGCCCTTCCAATTCCGCCGTCTCTGCATTGCTCGGATTATTCGTATTGTGACTAGCCACCTCGGTCTCCAGATCAGTAGGTGGTGGAGGTGGAGCAGGCGTGGAGAGCGGGCGCGCCGGGGCCGGGGGCACGGGCACGCGTACAGACATGATCGCCTTGGAGCTCGTGAGGTATATGAGCGGCAGCGTCACGAATGGCAGCGAAACAGAGAGTATGACTTGGCTCGCCACCAGAAGCCCGTTCAGCCCCGAGCGGCCCCCGGCGGCGGCGATGATGAGCGAGGGGACGAGGCCTATGAGGCGTGTCACGAGGCGACGCATGGCTGGCTGGGAGTGGATTCAAAATGCAGATAAGTACATAGTAAGGGAGGGGGGGGGAGGGAAGATGAAATCAAGACTTACGGAAACGCGCCATCGCAGAAATCCCTCTGAGACGCTTTGCCCAGCTACGGTCGCAATCATCGACGCACTCTGCCCCGCCGCGAGCAACGCCAGCGCGAACAGCAGCGCAGCGGCTGTGCAGATAAAGCACAATACATGAGCCATGTCCGATATACATTCAAAGAATGAAAGAACGTACGTTTCCCGACTAAATCCCTGATGAGCGTGTGTGCATCAAACAAGCTCGCCGGGCCTGTCTTCGTCGCGTCCGCTCCCGCGCCGTAGTAGAACACAGCTGCGGCGAGCACGAGGATGAGCGCGTTGATGATCACCGCGAAGCCGAGCAGGCTCAGCGCCATGTCCACGATCCCGTGCCACAGGTGCGCGCGCACGAACCCGAGGGTGTTGTTTTCGCGCTCCGCGTGCGTCTTGGGTTCTGGCTCGTAGTCGTCCTTGAACGACTGGCCTGTGAAGGTGACTTTGAATATGGAGCGAAAGAAGGTGGCTATTCGGCGCGGAAGGGGTACGGGGGAGGGGGCGGTAGAGAGGAGCCCGTCCGGGGATGGGGTCTTTGACGGGGAGGCGGCGAGGCGATCTTGCGTGGCGAGGGCAGATCCTAAGAAGAGGCTGTGGGGCATAACGGTTGCTCCCAATATCCCCACGGCTGTATCGTATGCGCATCAGAACGGCGAGCATTCATGAGTATGGTTCAAGACTGACAGGTGTATAGTCCGCCAGATGCGAATATCGTCTTCGATGGCACGAACCCGTCGAATGCTTGCGCCCAAATTACGTCCACTTTAGCTATAATGATTGACATGCAGACGAGCACCACAAGCACCTAATGACCGGAACTGTCAGTCGTAGAACATGTCCACAGATGCATCGAGGCCACATACCAGCACAGCAATTAGCCACTCGAACATCTTCGCTGGTCGGCCTCCGAGTGGGTCACCGAGTGCCAAGATGAAGATGACATCGCCTGCGGTCAGCAGCACGCCCGCCAAGAGGGGCAGCGCCGGCCAGATCAAGCACAGTGCGATGGCGGAGCCAAGGAGCTCAGCCAGGTCGGTGGATATGATCGCAATCTCGGCGATTATGTCGAGTGGATAGTGCAGCAGATATCGGTAGAGAAGCTTGTGCTTGGGACGAGAGTGGAGCAGGATGCGGCAGTGTGAGGCTAGGTCTAGGGTGCATGACATGGTTAGCTCGGGGCATCGAGTGGTATTGGATGGAAACATACCTAAGCCTGTAACACATCCCAATCGACTGGCTAGTATCTGTGCGCAAGCATGAGGAGTGTGATCTGAGCGAGTTTTGATCTGCATACCTGCAAAAACACCGCAAACAATCCAGCCAAAAGCACGACAAAGAGCAGCTTGTAAGAGCCGTACAAGTCTACGCCCCAGTTCCCCCTTGGCCCAGCATTAGAATCAGTTTATGGGGCCGCGGGTCAAAATAGGCGACAGCGCATACGATGCCTACGCCAGTGTGTTTCGTCGTGTGCTTCACGACTACCAAGGATGCGTCTTGGAGGCGCTGTGACGATGGCTGCTTATCGTCATGGATGACGCGTGCTTCATTATCCACCGCTGTGTCTTGGCTGTGTCACTGTCCGGGACCGTTGTTTCCTGGATGCTCGCAGCTCTGTAACGTGACTGCCCGTTGTCCTGTTTTTGTCATTGTCAATGTCATCGGCTTCTGTTTCCGCTGCGCCATAGATTCCACAAAAGCGCGGATTCGAGACATGCTGGCAGGCTCAACGCTCGCATGATCGCTGACCCGGCGAGACGGTGATTGAGTCGACCGCTGATAGGCGTGCGTTTTCCCACAGGTCTGATTTCGTGGACTGCAAGTCCATTCTCATTGGGTGATGGCATGCGGCGCTAACCCTGGATGCAGCGTTCTTCCTTGCCGCCCACTTCTTCGAAGGTACGTCCACCGCGCTATTACAGGTAGAGCTTAGAGAGCTAACAATCGGCTGCTACAGCACAAGCGCACAATATCGATCATCGTACTCAACCCCGGGGTGAAGGAGATGCTGTTGAACGACACCAAAGACTCCGAGAAGGTGTGTGTCGTTGACCTCTAGTCTGCGATGTTGTTTGCCTCTGTCTAGTGGTATGCTGATCGTGGCATTCCCTCCCGGCGCGGCTACCTGCCCCATCGTGTACGGATCTAGCAAGTTCTCTTTGATCCACGCCATCGTCGGCGAGCTCATGCTCGACATCTACACGCTCTCCCTGTCATCATCGTGGACCTCCGACGGCACGCTCACTACGCTCATGTCCCGTGTACCCGCGCGCGGCATCGTTTTCCTGGAGGACCTCGACGCCGCGTTCACGCGAAGCGCCACCCGCGACTCGGACTCCATGGGCACACCCGGCGCCGACCAGAATGAGCCCAGAGACGTTACGGAGCCGCCAGAGCCGCGACGCGAACCTGAGCGACACAGACGCGCCCTCGGACCTGCTCAACGCGCTGGACGGCGCTACCGCCTCTGAGGGGCACATTCTCTTCGCGACGACGAACCACCTCGGGCGCTGAGCCGAGGAGTCTGCGATGAAGGACGCGGAGATGGACGCACATGCCCCCGCCGGTTGCAGAGAACATTGTCTCCCAGGCGCTTCGGCAAACCGCTGGATGCTGCGAAGCTGCGAAGCTTGCGTTCCCAGCCAAGGAATTTGCGGATTGATGTCCCGACGAGTTCAGCGTCGCTGCGCTGCAAGGATGTCAGTATCTCTGTCTGCGTCTGACCTTGTCTGCGTCAGGATGCTGATGCGAGTTTTGGTAGATCTTCTGGAGGACAAGTCAAATCCAGAAGCCGCGGCGAACGAAGTGGTCGCTTGGGTCCTTGGCGAGCGTGAACTGCGTGAGCGACTTGCACGGGAGAAGGAGATGCGTGAGCCAAAGATGACACCCAAGGTCAGTCTTGGTTTGTGCCTTTTAACTTCCAAGCTAACTTTGTCCCATCTACAGCGCGAAAAGTGGTGCCAGGAGGTCGTGGAGAAGGAGCGCGAAAAGGCCCAGCTCGAAGGAAAGGGAGCTCGAGCACCTAGGTTGCATAGGATCCATTCATCGCCGTCACTCAATGGCACAACATCTAGCGCACTACATAGGTACCCTTAACTTATATTATTATAAATGCAAAAATAAACATACTTGTCCCATTGAATTTCTAACCTTCATTATTGTATACGAGCACAGGGCAATGGCGGAGCCAAGGAGCTCTGCCAGGTCGGTGGATATCATCGTGATCTCAGGGAGTATGTAGAGTGGATAGAGGAGGAGATAAACGGCTACACCATCCCCTAATTGCATGTCAACAACTATGCCGTCCCCCCGACATACAATGTCACCGTCAGCGATCTCGTCGCGGAGCTTCAATCAACACTCAACCACGTATCTACCGCTGTTTCCGCTGTTTCCTCGGTGCTCCCTAGCATGACTGCCCCGTTGTCCTCATTGAATTCACCATTATCTTAATTCTCGCTTTCCTTGCTTCTGTCATTGTCCTCTGCCTCTTCTACTGTCATTAGCAGAGTTGGGAGCACTACCGCCGCCACTGTGAGCTCAAGCTCAGCGGCTCCGTCCAGCTCCAGCTCCGTGGCGCCGTCCACTTCTTCCGGTGCAAGTTCAACGTCGTCTAAAGCCGAAGCTGCAGCTGCATCAGGCACTTCCCTGCAGAAGTCCTTTGCTGACAGGAAGTATGGACAATCAAAGTCGCTTGCCAGAGTAGTTAGGGGAGATGAGCCACTGGAGAGGATGTACAATCGAGGTGGTCGCTGCACTCGTGGTGGATGCATCGTCAGAATAGCAGCTCAACGATGTTTTGAATGATGTCCGATGATATGGAAAGACGCCGCCGAAAAGATCGCAAATGGCGACAAATGGCAACAGGGATTTTGGATGGAAACTCGAAGATCAATAGGAAGTCCACCTAAACCTCAATCGGTTCTAGATCATCCTAGTAAACGGCGCGGCGTATCTTGCTCCAGATTCCTGGGGTATGCAATGCGACATTTCGCCAATACCGTTCCACATGAGAGACCAATATCTCGAACCTAGCGCAGGGAATTCTGTCTCTTAGAAAAGGTGGCTTCCTTCTCTGTTTCTGCGGGGTCGATGGCTCCGAGCTCGACAATTTGCCATACATCAGGTCCGTGGGTCAACAAACAAAGTAACTCGAACATGTCTGAGTATAGCCTGTGAGAGTTTTGATAGAGTAGAGGCTAGTGCTGTTTTACTGCGACTTGTGTCGGTGAAGGTCAGAGGGAAGTGATGCAAGGGAAAGGTTCGAATCTCGGAGGAGAAGCAGTTGGCATCAGCTTCCACGTGGCTCGTTTCACACGGGCACTGGCTTGATCGACGTCGGCAAAGGTCAAACCTGCACTACACCTGACTCTGTATAAATTCATGAATTCCTATGTCAATGATGTGCTTGCCGACGTCGTGCTCTGCGGCCTTTCTTCTGGTGCACCAATATTGTCGCCAGTCAAAGTTGGACGAAGTACAGGATATCCCGGGACGATGGGTAGCATTGGACCATTGGCCAATCTCTACCACGCCCTTCTCCGATTTCAAGGCCACTTAATATGCAGAGCCAAATGATCTAGCTGCGAACTATAGCCATTCTGCCAAATATGCATCGTTCAAGCTGCGCATTCCTTGCGCGCCCATGCGCTGAGACTCGGCCTTCGAGTACATGCATGCTTTTATCTTATCGCCACCACTAACTTCTTCCTTCTATGCGCGTCTGACCAGCTCAAGCCAGCTGTGAGTTTGGTGATTGCCCGCTACGATGGATCGCGAACTACAGCTCCGCGCTCACTCCTGCTCTACAACTATGTGAAGAAACACCTCACAACCGATTATATTGGCTTTACCGAGGACGTGGTTACTGCAGTGCGTCTCAACTCTCTACGGAGACGCGTCTTTATCCCCCATTGATTGCTCATCCTCATTCAATAGCTCCTATCGGAAGGGCTTGCACAAGTGCCCATCACTGATCCTTACCCACTGACATTGCCCGAAGAGCCTTTGGATGCGCTCATTCATATACTCAAGCTTACCAAACTCAAACCTTACGATGAAAAGTTCAGCATCTTGCATGAGGACGCGCTGGGTTTACTGCGCCAGGTCCTTGGTGTTTCCGAGAAACCGATAACAGAGAGAATCTGGAATGAGAAAGATCCGGGTGCGTTTCAGTATTGCTAGCTGGCATGATCGACACTGACTGATATCTCGCATATAGAGCTGAGCAGCGAACTATGCTCCGTCATCCTAGGTCCCCCATCCTTAGCCTCCGCGCTCTTCGCGAGACATCCGAGCTGAGATCAGGCGGTTTAAAATCTGCAAAGATGCTCGAATCGCTACACGACGTGATCAAGAAGCTCCATAATAGTGCAGGTCAAAGAAGTAGAACAACAGCACATCAACATGGAAGATGTCTTGTATTTCGTGGCTGGATGACCTCCGATGGCTCATTGCTCCACGTAGACACGTCCGACCCTCATAGATCCGGCGACCCTCCCGGCCATGCTCTCGCTCTCCAAGTCCGTATCGACTCTCAATCCATTACTCTTCCCCGACAGACTGTCTTCTCATGTCGAATCGTTTCTCCGCTCAGACTCCCCTCTGCATATCATGCCGAAAGAGGAGTTCGTCCCTGTCTTCTGTCATGCCAACAGGCTTCACGGCCAAGAGGTTGATTCAGACGTCTTTACACCCTGGCCTGTACATGCATCCATGCCCAACACAATCTAGGATCTTCCCGGTATCATCCAATTAGGCCATAGAGACCGGGGAACATGACCTTTACAAAGGATGTATGGTGGTTGTTAGCAGTTGGTGTAAACTCTCCCCTTCTTACCGCCCCTCATCAACTGCTGACTCCGGTTTCCTCCTTGTAGAAGATTTCGTTCCATCATATCCGTTGATTCTGGGTACACCTTCTCTTGGATCAGGAACCAGCGATGTCGACGAGCTCGAACATATCTTGATATCGCCTCCCGGCTCAAACGAAAAGCCGCTGCTAATTCAAGAACTCATGGACTCCAAGATTGGTCAGCTAGCTTCCCTGTCATGCCTAGACAAACGTTCATTTATTCATAATCCCTACAGATACTATTGCTATCCCGAGCAGCGAGCGACTTGGCGAATCAATATCCAAAAGTCAAAGTCTATTGGGGACGGCCAACGGTGCATGTTACTTCTCATATATAACCCACTGCATTTGATTGACGAGAAACATGATGCAGTCTCGAGTCATTCCTGGCCCCACTACTTTCGCGACCGCAGGTTGAGATAAATTTCAAGACACCCATCCGCACATCGGTACTACTCCCCGCTCTGGCAACTCGATATGCCTATCCGTTTTGAGACAGCCGTCTTCGCTTCTTGAGAGCACGCAAAGTCGTGACCACGTGCCCCCTTCAGCGATATGACACGGCATGGGGTCGCAAAGTGCTAAGAACGACGAGAAGGAGCAGGATTTGGAGGTCAGGGAAGTGTATTCAGGGGTTGCGGGACATGGTCATATAGATATCACCATGGATGAGCGACTCGACCAGAAAGGGGGTATGCATATGAACGGTGTGTTGAAAGTCGCATAGTCAGCTATAGGTGTTCTGACCGGTCTATCAGTGCCGCATCTACCTCAACCTAGTGTCCATACGCCTGCCACAGATTTCCTCCCGCAGACCTGGAAAGAAGTGTCTATGGATGTCGTCCTCATGGGCAAGAAGTACAATGTGCGTCTTGCATTTCGATGCAATTGGTTAATGCTAACTCTCTTTAGATCATCGATTCGATCACTATCGAGGACTTCCGAGTCGAGCTCACAACCACAGCTGAAACGTACGCCCCGCTCGTCGGCTCAAATACCACACTGGCGACATAAGAACCCCTTCTGTTTCTCGCTTCAAGTCATACAGTCCGCAGTTGATATGGTTATCGCTTTACCGGACAATGGTAGAGACCGCCCGTAAGTCACATTCTCCCTCTTTGGAACACCTGCTTACTTCCTCACAGTTGACTTTACCTACGTCTGATCCCGCCGGAGGGGTAATGTCGCTGATCTCCCAATCAGCTTCCACAACCTCCCCTTGACAGCGCTCAGTGACCCCGCCATGCAAGAGCTCTTGGAGACAGTGACTGATACGCGTCTGGTCAACCTTACTCTCGAGGGAAGCACGAATGTTACTGCCAAGACCACCATTAGCAACGTCCCGATCGCCAGCATACCGTTTAATGTGAAATCCAGTCTGGCTGGTATGTTCACTCGCTTGGGTTTTTTGAACTACCTATCTAATTTGTTTTTCAAGGGCTTAAATGGTTTCCGAACTCAGCCCGTCACACGATCACAGTCGTGGATCTCGTAGTTGCAGGCGGGACGCCGGACTATCTGCTCATCACCATCAACACGGATCTGCTGAACCCGAGCAACATCACGCTTGAGACGAGCTCAGTCACATTTGCATTGCGGTTCGAGAGCGTGACGATCGTCTCCACCATTATCGACCCCTTGTTGCTCGTGCCTGGAAATGCGATATGTGCAACTCAGGTGCATTACTCCCCTCAAGGCAGCGCGGTCACCCAAGGCGAGCAGCTGCTCGCCAACTATTTACAAGGCGTCGATTCGGAAACGACCATTCAAGGGACTGGGACTTTGGCCTCCAGCCCATACGCCTCACTTCAACCAGCTCTGTCACTCATCACTTTGACGTCGGTCACCATCCCCGCTATCCACCAGCTGTTGATTCCTGAGGCCACCCTGGAGTTCACTGTCAACATTACACAGACGGGAATAGCGAATGCCACATTCATGCTCGACAATCCATTCGATACCAGCATCAATATCCTCATGCTGAGCGCTACCAGAACCTGACCCTCGGCTCGATCAACAATGTGGACCTGTCGTCGCACCACATCGTAGCTAAAGCTCACCAGAACATCACGTCCCCAGTGGTGCCGTTTGCATTTAACCTGAACCCCATGGTTATCATCGAATTGATATTGGACACTGCGGCAGCCAACGACGTCGATCTTGGGGCCTCTGGTCACGCTGTTCAGCGTCGCTCAGCGAGCCGAATTTCGTAACGAGCATTACGAGTTATGTAGACGCTGGTCCCGCGGTATGTGTTAGGCAAGTACCCCCCTACATTGTCGTGCGTTTCAGCCAATTAACAACGGTATATTTAGCGGAAATCAATTCGATGTCTACAGCGCAATTCTTGCCGCACTGAAGGGACTGAAGATCAACCTGGCCATCGAATAAAGTCTCAAGCTCAACGAGTATCCGACTAACCTGGGCTTCAATCAAATGGGGGTCTCTGTAATCACTGACCAGGTCGCTCTGTACCTTATTGATGCTGCAGCTCCACCCATTGTACAAAACCTCGTTGTGTCATGATCTCGTCGTTCTTTCTGTAGTAACTCTCTGGGTTTCACTCCTCTAGGTTTTCTCTTAGGTTTCCTGTGTTTTTTGGTTTCTTGTCGTCACGGACTCAATTCATGCCAATTTGCATTAATACACGCTCAACTCACTTTCACTTTCTCTACATACCCTTTGTGATTCTTTACTTTATCTCGCTATGTACTGCCAATGGCTATGTCAAATTTACCTTCATTTTGCCGAATGCTATGTCCTTTGAAAACTGGCCGCTCTTGAACAAGTCTTTGCGTCCAGTGGAAACTGATAATCGCGCTAAATGTCCGTGTTTCATCGGGAGTTAACACATGGAGTGGAACCAGGCATGCGAATTGTGAACACAAGACATTGTACATGTGGATACACATATGAAAGCATTGCAAGTGAACAACATGATAAACCGACGGGTAAATAACCACTGAGCGAACAAAAGCACTTTTATCGAGTCCTCAAGATACGTCGCAAGGCAACGTCCAAAAAAGGAATAGACCAAGCTCCAGCAAACTCGCCACAGCAAACGGCAAGAGGAATACAAGCGACCACAGAAATAAGGATGACCGCTGCGGAACCGGCGTTGAGCCCAAATCACATCGACCAGGCGCCGTTGAAGCTGCCAGGAATAGACAGGTAGGCGGCGCTCGCCACCCCCAGCCCCGTCGCCGCCTTGCCGCTGCTGTAATCCACCATCCCCCTCCTCAGCCTGCTCTTCCAGTTCCGCTGTTTCTGAGTTTCTCGGATTGTGCGAATCGGTGCCAACCACCTCGGTCTCCAGATCAGCAGGCGGTGTAGGTGGAGCAGACGTGGGGAGCGGGGGCATCGGGGACGGGGACACAGGCGCGCGCACAGACATGATCGCCGTGGAGCTCGTGAGGTATAGGAGCAGCAGCGTCACGAACGGCAGCTCGACGACATATGACTCGACTTTCCACCAGAAGCCCATTCAGCCCCGAGCGGCCCCCGGCGGCGACGATGATGAGTGAGGGGACGAGGCCTATGAGGCGCGTCACAAGGCGGCGCATGGCCGGCTGGGAGGAAATTCAAAATACGGATAAGTACATGGTAGTGGAGAGGAGGGAGGGGAGGATGAAACCAAGACTTACGGGAACGCGCCATCGCAGAAATCCCTCCGAGACGCTTTGCCCCGCTATGGTCGCGATCATCGAAAAGCTCTGCCCCGCCGCGAGCAACGCCAGCGTGAATAGCAGCGCAGGGGCTGTGCAGATAAAGCACTAAACATGAGCCATGTCCGATACGCATCCAAAGAAACAAAGAAAGCACGTTTCCCGACTATTTCCCCGGTGGGCGTGCGCGCGTCAAACAAGCTCGCCGGGCCCATCTTCGTCGCGTCCGCCTCCGCGCCGTAGTAGAACAGCGCCGCGGCGAGGACGAGGATCATCGCGTTGATGAACACCGCGAAGCCGAGCAGGCTCAACGCCATGTCCACGATCCCGTGCCACAGGTGCGCGCACGAACCCGAGGGCGTTGTTTTCGCGCTCCGCGTGCGTCTTGGGTTCTGGCTCGTAGTTAGTTGTCCTTGAACGACTGGCCTGTGAAGGTGACTTTGAATATGGAGCGAAAGAAGGTGGCTATTCGGCGCGGAAGGGGTACGCGGGAGGGGGCGGTAGAGAGGGGCCCGTCCGGGGATGGGACCTTTGAGGGGGAGGCGGCGAGGCGATTTTGCGTGGCGAGGGCAGATCCTAAGAAGAGGCTGTGGGGCATAACGGTTGCTCCCAGTATCCCCACGGCTGTATCGTATGCGCATCAGGACGGCGTGCATTCATGAGTATGGTTCAAGACTGACAGGTGTATAGTCCGCCAGATGCGAATATCGTCTTCGATGGTACGAACCCGTCGAATGCTTGCTCCCAATTTACGTCCACTTAGGCGACGATGATTCCCATGCATACGAACGAGTACCTGACCAGTGGGATATGTGTGCACACCAGTAATCAACTCGGACGTCACATACCAATACAGCCATTAGCCACTCGAATACCTTCGCCAGCTGGCCCCCGAGTGGGTCATTGAGTGCCAATATGAAGATGACATCGCCTGCGGTGAGCAGCACGCGTCGGCCAGATCAGGCACAGGGCAATAGCGGAGCCAAGGAGCTCAGTCAAGTCGATTGGTATAATCGCGATCGCTTGTGCTTGGGACGAGAGTGGAGCAGATTACAGCAATGTGAGGCTAGGTCTGGTGGAAACACACCTAAGTCTGTAACACAACCCAATCGACTCGACTTCGGACTCGACGTCCGCACATACGTCATATGCATCTTGTCGGACTCCTGCCCCGCCTGCTTGTCTTTCTCACTATGACGTCGCACAGTAAGCCCACAGTAGCAGTACTACCCTGTACTTCCATGGGATTCTGGCCACACGCTGACACATAAGTGTTCTGCGGAATTCTGCGGTGAGCGATGAATGGCGGAATGTAGATATGTCGAGCACTTTTCGGTGTTTACCTGGACATCAACATGGACACTTCAAATGTGGGAATGTGAGACTCTGGTCACAAACACTCCTCGCTAAATGACACGTGCGCGGCGGTGAACAGAAATAAACATCACTTGTATTATATGTATGCGAAATGTACCCAATATGTAAAGGCATGAAATCGGCGGGACAATCACGAGTAATATCCATTTATATGTGACATTGTGCCCAATCTTCACCGTGGACGAATCTTGTCATATCCAGTTGCGTTGACTGCTCAGCGATGACGGCGGTATTATAAGGCGACCAAAGCCCAACCCGGTAGGTGTGCGGAACCCAAAACAGCCGGCTCGAGGAGGTGTTTAGCATCCATCCGTCTTCATCCAGTCTGGAAGGATCTTGAAATCCATCTGAGGGAGGCCCTTTGGCGAGAACAATGGGAAGTTGTACACTCCAAATGCGGATGATCTTGTCCTGGGATCCCGACGCGATGTGCTGTCCGTCTGGCGAGAACACCGCTGAGTTGACCACCCCAGTGTGCCCTGTGAATGGCCCCGCCTTGAGTGCACCAGATTCCGCATCCCAAACGCGGATTGTGTTGTCACTGGATCCCGACGCGATGAGCTGTCCGTCTAGCGAGAACACCACTGAGGAGACCGGGCCAGTGTGCCCTGTGAATGGCCCCGCCTTAAATGCGCCGGATTCCGCATCCCAAACGCAGATGGTATTGTCCCTAGAGCCCAGCGCGATGTGCTGTCCGTCTGGCGAGAACACCACTGACATGACCCAGTGAGTGTGCCCTGTGAATGGCCCCGCCCTGAGTGCACCAGATTCCGCATCCCAAACACGGATGGTCCTGTCATCTGAGCCCGACGCGATGCACTGTCCGTCTGGCGAGAACACCACTGATCTGACCCAGTCTGTGTGCCCTGTGAATGGCCCCGCCTTGAGTGCACCAGATTCCGCATCCCAAACACGGATGGTCCTGTCATCTGAGCCCGACGCGATGCACTGTCCGTCCGGCGAGAATACCACTGATCTGACCCAGTCCGTGTGCCCTGTGAATGGCCCCGCCTTGAGTGCACCAGATTCCGCATCCCAAACGCGGATGGTCCTGTCAGCTGAACCCGACGCGATGCACTGTCCGTCTGGCGAGAACACCACTGACTTGATGCCCATTGTGTGCCCTGTGAATGGTCCCGCCTTGAGTGCATCGGATTCCGCATCCCAAACGCGGATGGTCTGGTCATCGGATCCCGACGCGATGCGCTGTCCGTCTGGCGAGGACACCACTGAGTTGACCTCGCCAGTGTGCCCTATGAATGGCCCCGCCCTGAGTGCACCGGATCCCGTATCCCAAACACGGATGGTGTTGTCACTGGATCCCGACGTGATGCACTGTCCGTCTAGCGAGAACACCACTGAGTTGACCGACTTAGTGTGTCCTGTGAATGGCCCCGCCTTGAGAGCACCGGATTCCGCATGCCAAACGCGGATGGTCTTGTCAGAGGATCCCGACGCGATGCACTGTCCGTCTGGCGAGAACACCACTGATCTGACCCAGTCAGTGTGCCCTGTGAATGGCTCCACCTTGAGTGCACCGGATTCCGCATCCCAAACGCGGATGGTCCCGTCACCCGAGCCCGACGCGATGCGCTGTCCGTCTGGTGAGAACACCACTGAGTTGATACCCCCTGTGTGCCCTGTGAATGGCCCCGCCCTGAGTGCACCGGATTCCGCATCCCAAACACAGATGGTCCCATCATTGGATCCCGACGCGATGAGCTGTCCGTCTGGTGAGAACACCACTGAGTTGATACCCCCTGTGTGCCCTGTGAATGGCCCGGCTTTGAGTGCACCGGATTCCGCATCCCAAACACGAATGGTCTTGTCCCGGGATCCCGACGCGATGAGCTGGCCGTCTGGCGAAAACACCACTGAGCCGATTAGCCCAGTGTGCCCTGTGAATGGCCCCGCCCTGAGTGCACCAGCTTCCGCGTCCCAAACACAGATGGTATTGTCAGCCGAACCCGACGCGACGCGCTGTCCGTCCGGTGAGAATGCAACTGAGAAGACCCGACTACTCGCCGCAATCACTTGCTGACAGGGTGGCCACTTCTCTTGTAGCCCGATCTGAACAACCAAGGTCTTTTGGACAACACTTGAGTATCCTTGCTTGAGAATTGATGAACGAGGGGCGAAAGGTATACAAGAAAGGTAGATGTGGGGGGCACTCTCTGTAATGACACTTGCGAACGCTCGCACAAACGAGATCCCATCCTGAGCGAATGCATGCAATTCAGATTTCGGGTCCTGTTGTACTTGGCTGTCAGCAAATTGGCCACTTCGGCATCAAGGGCATTGCTCACCATGGCATATGATTTGAGCCTTATGAGTGCCTTCACTGCTACCGGAACTTGTTCAAGTAGACTTAACACCTCAAGCCAATAGAAGAACCGGTGCTCGAAGAATTCGAGAATCAAACATTGCATGTCATTGTCCGAGTCTCCGGTCGGTCTTAGGCCAAGATGATCCATCCAAAAGCGGCAAGCGTACGAAAGGCTGTCGGGGATGGAAGATTGAATGCGGGCAGGCAGATCCGGCACGTCTTTGTTGAGTATGTGAGAGTCTGTTAGATTGCATATATTGAAGCGGAGTTGGGATTTCATGAGCCGGAACGAGCGAATGGTGAGCGCACGATGATGTTCTTGCACGTCAATGAACCAAGGCTCCGAAGAGCAGCGCGCACGATCTGTAAGATAATCGGGAAATGACTTGTGAAACGTTCGCGCTGATTTGCCTTCGCTCCATTGAATAACACACCCGAGACGTCGCAGGGCAATCCGACATTGTTTCCCAGAATCTTCAAATCCCAGCAGTTCGCCGATAGTGGCATCGGTAAGGGGCATTTGGCCGATGACGATCAGTCCCAGCACTTGTCGGAAGGCATCAGTGGCTTTCCCGGGTTTCCATCCGCTTGCGGATAGCAGAGCAGTTTTGTAGAGCTCGTCAAGGGTGAAAACTTCGCGATCGTGAGCGAGCAAACTGGTCAAACACTCGACCGGGTCGTCGGTTTGGCGGAGGAATTTCATTGCTGTGGCCGCCCAGATGAATAGACCAGCCGCAAAGGCTGCCAGGCGCTGCACCGCAAGCAAACCTGGCCAGTCAAGTGGAAGCTCATCATACGAGTGTCTGCTCGAGTATATTTGAGCCATTTCGTGCTTGATGTACAACAACACATCGGCGCTGCTTGCTGACATTGAAAGGTCGATGGCATGCATATGACCAGCGGATTTGAATTCCCTCGCAATGTCTGCATCTGGTCTGCTGGTAATCAGAAAGCGGAATTGCCGAGGGAATTTGGCCAGCTCCCGGGACAACAGAGCAAGTAAGGCTCGTCTGGACTCCGCATCTCCACACTCGTCCAATGCATCAAGCACGATGATAACAGGACCTGTGATCTCCTGGGAAGCAGCGGAAAGGGGTTCTACCAGCAGAGATGTGAATTGAGTAGTGAGTGGTGCTGATGTGAGCTGTGGGTCCTTTTCCATGGCCAATGATATCGCGGTCTTGATCGCCTGGTCGTGTTCTGCCAGCTGATACGCCAAAGTGCGAATCACCCGGGCCGGGTTGCTCTCAAGGGGTGCGTTCCTATCAAAAAAGAGGAATGCACCCTGCTGCCGGCGCCCTCTGAAGTGCTCAGCAATACTGTTCGCCAGAGTGCTCTTTCCCAAACCGGCACCGCCGTGCAGCCACAGCACGTTCTGCCCTTCCGAAGGAGTGACAAGCCAGTCGATGATGTCCCTCAAGAGATCTTCGCGGGTGCCCGCAAGGCAGGATGCTCTGATAGCGGTATCCATATTCGCAGGCTCCAATGCTTTCAAGCCATCCGACTTGACTAGATGATGAGTCGGTATTAGTCAACTGCGCCTCGTTCGCAGAATGGTACAATTGGACGCACCGAACCTCCCCATAAGTTCGTGAGTCTGACTCGATTTGAACGCCGTCTGAAGCATCATACCCGAATTCAAATCCTCTTGAAGCTGCCCTAGTGATGCCGAAAGGTTGGATACCACCTCGCTTTGCCTGGACGTCATTTGTCTCAGAAATCGAGCTGTCGAAACTAGTGAGCATAATTTGTATAGTGTGCCTTGTTCAAACTTACACGCGAACTTTTGTTGGGTGTACTCCCGAAAGAACTTCCCGCACTCGGTGGTCTTCTCCAGAACGCTGACAATTGTACGCTCGAGGCGCTTTATCTTGCTTGAGAGGCCTTCTTCGAGGTCGTCGACGAAAGAGTATAATGCTGCCATTTTGCCGAAGAGCGCAACGACATTGGCGTCGGTCTCTTTTTGGTGTTGATAGGCCTGACTCACATCATCGGAATGGTGTTTTGCGTAAACAAGAACCGACGTACTTTGTAGACCAAGCTTAGCACCTTCCAAGCTGTATCGGCGTACGGGTGAACCTGGTTATCCAATTAGCATTAGAGTTGATTCGAGCAATCAACAGAGGTTGCCTACCTTCGCGATCACATCCACCGCATTAACTGTAGCATCGGCAATCACTTGGATTTTGTTCAAAATGGTCCCCAGACTTTGAAGAAGATCTTTGTTTTCAGATGCTACCACACCGAGATTCTCCAATCCTTGTTGTGCTGGTAGGGTTGAATCGGCGTGCTCAAGATCACCACGTTCAATGTCTTGCCGTGCGGTTTCCAGCACATTATCCCGGGCTTGGTCGGCATTCATGGCTTTGATGCCCACAGATATCAGTCCCTGAGCCTCGCGCAAAGCGCTTTTTGGTCTTCGCTCCAGTCTGAGCTTTATAACTGCATGTCCATCAATCAATACATCAGTATCAAGGGGAAAAGAATGGCATACCATCGCTTTTTGTACACAGACGCAGGAGATCACCGACGCTCGTTTTTACAAATCCGAAGTAAGAGTCCACGGCCGAGCTGTGTTTCAGCTTCAACACTATAATGGATGATTCTGTAGCAGACGGTCTATAGACAGATCAGATGCGATTGCAGGGGGTGTGAGTAATCGACTTACATTGTCAATATGTCTCCCCAGACTGGCTTGAGGCTGTCCTTGACAACCTTCGTTCATCCAACTGGCACATCGTCGACGAACACCTCCACGAATAAGTCTGGCTTGAATTTGGCACGAAACTTGCAGTAAACGCTCGACGTCCAGGATAGTTCATCGATAGTTTGGACTATGTCGCGTCGTCAGTCACTTGCTTCTCAGCACGGGTTTCATTGAGGACGCACCTGTCAGAGAATAGCTCTGACTCTGTGACATGATCGACGCCTATCCACGATTCGAGTATGAATCTCTGAGATCTTCAGCGACGGCGCAGGGCGAGCAGACTCGGAGTTCGCTCTCAGCACAAGCCAGGTGGTCGCAACGAGGTAGACTCTATCTCCACATGCTGTCCGAGCAATTGTGAAAGTGAAAGGGCGGCCTCGAGGGCGCTAGTGTCAGGCAAGCCCCTATCCTACACTCACCCTTAGGCTTCAAATCTAACAGTGCATGTATCACCCACGCCTGGATCCCAGAAGAACAGACTGAGATATTATTGATATGTTGAAATTTGAATTAATGTGCAAATGCGAGCACCAGTATATAGCTACAAAAGTCCAAAGTCGTAGCTCATTATGTACTGTAGTCGGAAGTCCGTACTCTGTAGTCCGTGTTCCTACGCATACCTATCGCGATTCGCATCTAGATCTCTACGAGTCTTCTCCCAGGGCAAGTGTCACAAGCACGTAGCCATTCGCCGCCACCATGACCAGCCAGATCACCACCCCCAGCCCCGTCGCCACCCACCCGCTACTATAATCCACCACCCTCTCCTCAGCCTGCCCTTCCGGTTCCGCTGTCTCTGCATTGCTCGGATTATTCGGATTGTGACTAGCCATCTCGGTCTCCAGATCAGTAGGTGGTGGAGGTGGAGCAGACGTGGGGAGCGGGCGCGCTGGGGCTGGGGGCACGGGCACGCGTACAGACATGATCGCCTTGGAGCTCGTGAGGTATATGAGCGGCAGCGTCACGAACGGCAGCGAAACGGAGAGTATGACTTGGCTCGCCACCAGAAGCCCGTTCAGCCCCGAGCGGCCCCCGGCGGCCGCGATGATGAGCGAGGGGACGAGGCCTATGAGGCGCGTCACGAGGCGACGCATGGCTGGCTGGGAGTGGATTCAAAATGCAGATAAGTACATAGTAAGGGAGGGGGAGGGAAGATGAAATCAAGACTTACGGAAACGCGCCATCGCAGGAATCCCTCCGAGACGCTTTGCCCAGCTACGGTCGCAATCATCGACGCGCTCTGCCCCGCCGCGAGCAACGCCAGCGCGAACAGCAGCGCAGCGGCTGTGCAGATAAAGCACAATACATGAGCCATGTTCGATATACATTCAAAGAAAGAAGGAAGGAACGCACGTTTCCGGACTAAATCCCCGATGAGCGTGTGTGCGACAAACAAGCTCGCCGGACCCGTCTTCGTCGCGTCCGCCCCCGCGCCGTAGTAGAACACCGCCGACGCGAGGACGAGGATGAGCGCGTTGATGATCACCGCGAAGCCGAGCAGGCTCAGCGCCATGTCCACGATCCCGTGCCACAGATGCGCGCGCACGAACCCGAGGGCGTTGTTTTCGCGCTCCGCGTGCGTCTTGGGTTCTGGCTCGTAGTCGTCCTTGAACGACTGGCCTGTGAAAGTGACTTTGAATAGGGAGCGAAAGAAGGTGGCTATTCGGCGCGGAAGGGGTACGCGGGAGGGGGCGGTAGAGAGGGGCCCGTCCGGGGATGGGACCTTTGAGGGGGAGGTGGCGAGGCGATCTTGCGTGGCGAGGGCAGATCCTAAGAAGAGGCTGTGGGGCATAACGGTTGCTCCCAATATCCCCACGGCTGTATCGCATGCGCATCAGAACGGCGAGCATTCATGAGTATGGTTCAAGACTGACAGGTGTATAGTCCGCCAGATGCGAATATCGTCTTCGATGGTACAAACCCGTCGAATACTTGCGCCAGTTTACGTCCACTTTAGCTATGATGATTGACATGCAGACGAGCACCACAAGCACCTAATGACCGGAAGTGTCAGTCGTTAAACATATCCGCAGAAACAGAGAATCGAGGCCACATACCAATACAGCTATTAGCTACTCGAACATCTTCGATGGCCGGCCCCCGAATGGGTCACCGAGTGCCAATACGAAGATGACATCGCCTGCGGTGAGCAGCACGCCCGCCCAGAGGGGCAGCGCCGGCTAGATCAAGCACAGTGCGATGGCGGAGCCAAGGAGCTCGGCAAGGTCGGTGATATGATAGCAATCTCAGCGATTATGTAGAGTGGATAGTGCAGCAGATATCGGTTGAGAAGCTTGTGCTTGGGACGAGAGTGGAGCAGGATGCGGCAGTGTGAGGCCAGGTCTAGGGCGTATGGCATAGTTAGCTCAGGGCATCGAGTGGTATTGGATGGAAACATACCCAAGCCTGTAACCCATCCCAATCGACTGGCTAGTATCTATGCGCAAACATGAGGTGTGTGATCTGAGCGAGTTTTGATCTGCAGCCAAAAGCATGACAAAGAGCAGCTTGTAGCCGTACACACTTCCCGCTTGCAAGTCTACGCCCCAGTTCCCACTTGGCCCAGCATTAAAATCAGTTTATGGGACGACACACGGTGGATACTTACGAGTCAAAATAGGCGACAGCGCATACGATGCCTACACCAGTGTGCTTCGTCGCGTGCTTCACGACTACCGAGCTCGAGGATGCGCGCTGTGACCATGGCCGCTTATCGTCAAGGATGACGCGCCCACCGCTATGTCCGCAGTTCCTCCGCGCTCTCTAACGCGACTGCCCCGTTGTCCTCGTTGACTTCCCCGATATCTTCGCTTTCTCTGTCTTTGTCTTTGTCATCGACTTCTGTGTTTACTGCCCCATCCTTCTTGTTCCGCATCGACACATGCGACTCCCTGCTATCTTAAATATCATATCTCTTCAAGATTCTGTCAAAAGCGCGTATTCGAGACATGCTGGAGCAGGCTCAACGCTTGCGATGATCGCTAACCCGGCGAGCTGATAATTGAGGCGATCGCTGATAGGCGTGCGTTTGCCCACAAGTCTTATTTCGTGGACTGCAAGTACATTGCAATTGGGCGATGGCATGCGGCGCTAACCCTGGATGCAGCGTTCTTCCTTGCCGCCTACTTATTCGAAGGTACGTCCTTGGCGCTATTACGGGTAGAGCTCAGAGAGCTGACAATGGTCTGCTACAGCACAAGCGCACAATATCGATAATCGTACTCAACCCCGGGGTGAAGAAGATGCTGTTGGGCGACACCAAAGACTTCTTCAAGTCCGAGAAGGTATGTGCCGTTGACCTCTAGTCTGCAGTGTTGATTCCCTCTGTTCAGTGGTATGCTGATCGCAGCATTCCCTTCCAGCGTGGCTACCTGCTCCGTCGTGTGCCCGGATCTGGCAAGCCCTCCTTGACCCACGCCATCGTCGGCGAGCTCATGCTCGACATCTACACGCTCTCCTTGTCGTCATCGCGGAACTCCGACGGCATGCTCACCGCTCTCATGTCCCGTATACCCGCGCGCGGCATCGTCTTCCTGGAGGAACCTCGACGTCGCGTTCACGCGGAGCGCCACCCGCGACCCGGACTCCATGGCACACCCGGCGGCGACCAGAACGAGCCCAGATACATCACGGAGCCGCCAGAGCCGCGACGCGAACCGGAACGACGTGAACGCGCCCTCGCTCTCGCGCCTGCTCAACGCGCTGGACGGCGTCACCGCTTCCGAGGGGCACATTCTCTTCGCGACGCCGAACCACCTCGGGCGCCTCGATCCCGCGCTGAGCCGAGGAGTCTGCGATGAAGGACGCGGAGATGGACGCACATGCCGCCGCCGGCCGCAGAGAACATTGTCCCCCTGGCGCATTCGGCAAAGCCACTGGATGCTGCCGAGCTCGCGTTCCCAGCCAAGGAGTTTGCGGATGGATGCCCCGACGAGTTCAGCGTCGCTGCGCTGCAAGGTTATATATAGTATATCTGTCTGCGTCTGACCTTTGCGTCAGGATGCCGATGCGAGTTTTGATAGATATTCTGGGGGGACAAGACAAATCCAGACGTCGTGGCGAGCGGAGTGGTCTCGTGGCGAGCGACTTGCACGTGAGAAGGAGATGTGCGAGGCAAAGGAGACACTCGAGGTTAGTCTTGGTCGTGCCAATTCAACTTACAAGCTAACTTTGTCCCATCTACAGCGCGAAAAGTGGCGCAAAGAGGTCGTGAAGAAGGAGCGCGAAAAGGCCCAGCTCGAGAAAAAGGAGCTCGAGCACTTAGGTCGCATAGGATCCATTCATCACCGTCACTCAATGGCACATCTAGCACAATACATATGTACCTTAACTTGTATTATAAATGCAAAAATAAACATACTTGTCCCATTGAATTTCTGGCCTGCATTATTATATGAGAGCACAGGGGAATGGCGGAGCCAAGGAGCTCAGCCAGGTCGTTTGATATTATCGTGATCTCAGAGAGAGTATGTAGAGTGGATAGAGGAGCAGATAAACGGCTACACCGTCCCTTAATTGCATGTCAACAACTATGCCGTCCCTACGACATACAATGTCACCGTCAGCGATCTCGTCCCGGAGCTTCAATCGACACTCAACCACGTATCTACCACTGTTTCCTCGGCGCTCTCTAACATGACTGCCCCGTTGTCCTCATTGACTTCGCCATTATCTGCACTCTCGCTTTCCCTGCCTCTATCATTGTCCTCGGCCTCTTCTGCTGTCATCAGCAGAGTTGCGAGCACTACCGCCGCCACTGTGGGCTCAAGCTCAGCGGCTCCGTCCAGCTCGAGCTCCGTGGCGCCGTCCACTTCTTCCGGTGCAAGCTCAACGTCGTCTAAAGCCGAAGCTGCAGCAGCATCAGGCACTTTCCCTGCAGTAACTCCTTTGCTGCCCGGAAGTATGGATAATCAAAGTAGCTTGCCAGAGTAGTTAAGTGAGATGAGCCACCGGAGAGGATGTGCAATCGAGAGGGTCGCTGCACTCGGGGTGCACGCATTGTCAGAATAGCAGCTCAACGATGTTTCGAATGATGTCCGATGATATGGAAAGACGCCGCCATTGAACCATGTGGTTGCGGAAAAGGATCGCAAAGGGCGACAAATGGCAACAGGGATTTTTTATTGAAACTCGAAGATCAATAGGAAGTCCACCAGACCTTCTCAGGTAAACCTCAATCGGTTCTAGATCATCCTAGTAAACGGCGCGGCGCATCATGCTCCAGATTCCTGGGGTATGCAATGCGCCATTTCACCAATATCGTTTCACATGAGAGACCAATATCTCGAACTTAGCGCAGGGAATTATATCTCAGAAAAGGTAGCTTCCTTCTCTGTTTCTGCGGGGGTCGATGGCTCCGAGCTTGACAATTTGTCACACATCAGGTCCGTGAGTCAACAAACAAAGTAACTCGAACATGTCTGAGTATAGCCTGTGAGAATGCTGTTTTATTGCGACTTGTGTTGGTGAAGGTCAGAAGAAAGTGATGCAAAAGAAAGGTTCGAATCTCGGAGGAGGTATCGGCTTCCACGTGGCTTGTTTCACACGGGCACTGGCTGATCGACGTCGGCAAAGGTCAGGTCATACTTGGTGCAAGTACTACACTTGACTCTGTATACATTCGTAAATTCCTATGTCAATGATGTGCTTGCCGACGTCGTGCTCTGGGGCCTTTCTTCTGGTGCACCAATATTATCGCCAGTCAAAGTTGGACTAAGTACAGGATATGCCAGGACAATGGGTAGCATTGGCCGGTCTCTACCACGCCCTTCTCCGATTTCACGGCCGCTTAATCTGGCGCATAAACATACCGCAGGGAACCACTGAGCCACGTTGATCGAGCTCGATGCAGAGCCAAATGATCTAGCTGCGAACTATGGCCATTCTGCCGAAGACGCATTGTCCAAGCTACGCACCCATGCGCTAAGACTCGGCCTTCGAGTATATGCATGCTTTTGTCTTATCACCACCACTGTCTTCTTCCTTCTACGAGCGTCTGACCAGCTGAAGTCAGCTGTGAGTTTGGTGATTGCCCGCTATGATGGATCACGAACTACAGCTCCGCGCTCACATTCCTGCTCTACGACTATGTGAAGAAACACCTCACCGCCGATTATATTGGCTTTACCGAGGACGCGGTTACTGCAGTGCATCCCAGCTCTCTACGGAGACGCGTCTTTATCCCCCATTGAGTGCTCATTCTCATTCAATAGCTCCTACCGGAAGCGCTTGCACCAGTTCCCATTACTGATCCTTGCTCACTGACATTCCCCGAGGAGCCTTTCGATGCGCTCACTCGTATACTCAAGCTTACTGAACTCAAACCTTACGATGAAAAGTCCAGCGTCTTGCATAAGGACGCGCTGGGTTTGCTGCGCCAGGTCCTCCGTGTTTCCGGGAAACCGAAGACAGAGAGAATCTAAGATGAGGAAGATCCGGGTGCGTTTCCTATTCCTAGCTTGCATGATCGACACTCACTGATATCTCGCATATAGCTGAGCAGCGAACTTTGCTCCTCCGTCCTATATCCCCCATCCTTAGTCTCCGTGCTATCCGCGAGACACCCGAGCTAGAATTAAGCGGTTTAAAATCTGCAAAGATTCTCAAATCGCAACACGATGTGATCAAGACGCTCCATACTAGTGCAGGTCGAAGAAGTAGAACAGCAGCACATCAACATGGAAGATGTCTTGTAAGCATTCACTTCGTAAACGGGTGACTTCTGGTGGCTCATTGCTCTGCGTAGAAACGTCCAACTCTGTAAATCCGGCGGCTCTCCCGGTCATGCTCTCGCTCTTCAAGTCCGTACCGACTCTCAATCCATCACTCTTCCCCGACAGACGACCTTCTTATGCCAAACCGTTCCTCTGCTCAGACCCCCCTCCATAGATCATACCGAAAGAGGATATCGCCCCTATCTTCTATCGTGCGAACAGGCTGCACAGCCAAGAGGTTGATTCAGACATCTTGAAACATATGCCTGTACATGCATCTATGCCTAGTATACTCCAGGATCTTGCCGGTATGCTTCCTCCAGTTCAACCTATCGAAATCAGACAACATGACCTTTACAAAGAACATATGGCGGTTGTTAGCGGTTGGCGCCTTCTCATCACTCCTCATCAGCTGCTGACTCCAGTTTCTTCCTTGTAGTGGCTTTCGTTCCATCATCTCCATTGAGTCTGGATACACCTTCTCTTGGATCAAGAACCAGTGGTGTCAACGAGCTCGAACAATTCTTGATATCGCCTCCAAAGCCGCTGCTAATTCAAGAACTCGTGAACTCCAAGATTGGTCAGCTAGCTTCCCTGTCATGCCTAGACAAACGTTCATTTATTCATAATCCCTACAGTCTACAGATACTATTGCTGTCCCGAGAAGCGAGACTTGGCGAATCTTTATCCAAAAAGTCAAAGTTTATTGGGGACGGCCAACGGTGCGTGCTACTTCTCGTATATATCCCACTGCATTTAATTGACGAGAAACATGACGCAGTCTCGGGTCATTCCTGGCCTCACTACCTTCGCGACCGCAGGTTGATAAATGCGAGGATAAATCTCAAGATACCCATCCGCACATCATCACTACTCCCCGTTCTGCTCCTCGCAACTCGATAGGCCTATCCGTTTTGAGACAGCCGTCTTCGCTTCTTGAGGGAACGCAAAGTCGTGATCATGTGCCCCCTTCAGCGATACGGCACGACATGGGATCGCAAAATGCTAACGACGAGGAGAAGGAGCAGGATTTGGAGGTCAAGGAAGTGTATTTGGGGGTTGCGGGACATGGTCCTATGGATACCATCACGGATGAGCGACTGGACCAGACAGGGAGTATGCTTATAGACGGTGCGTTGATAGTCGCATAGTCAGCTCCAGGTGTTCTGACTCGTGGTCTATCAGTGCCGCATCTACCTCAACCTAGTGTTCACACGCCAGCCACAGAATCTCTCCCGCAGACCTGGAAAGAAGCGGCTGTCGGTGCCTCCTTGCAGAAGGTCGCGGGGCTCAAATCCCTCAACACGGAACTATCCTGGCGGCCATTCCAGTTCGGCACCAAAGTTCCCACGAATGGGCAGGTCACCAGGGTCGAAGGCTTAGGACTGGGACGGTCGAGGTCTTGAAGAGCCCATGCCTGTTGATGGGCCCAAAGTCAACGATCTCGCATCTATGCAAGCTGTTAGCCCCGCTGTTAGGAGGATGATGACGACGATCGCTTATGACACGAAGCTCGGATTTCGAGCCCATTCTTATCCGAGGCGATCGACGTAGGCCTGCTGGCGTTCCAGAGACCGTCTCCGACGAGGAAGCAGCCGTTTGTGCTGTTAATGAAAACGATCGCGCAGGTCCGACAACGGTTGCTATTCCATCCCACGGCACAAAGCCCGTCATCGTGAAAAACGCGGTCTTCGTGCCAAAGGACATAGAAAGCGCGGAGTGGGACAAAATTGCTGACGCTTCAGGAATCTCCTTGGTGGACCCCGCAGACTACATAGAGGAGGAGCCTTTTGTAAACTTTGACTTTTTGAATGATGATAAAGATAATGTTATGCCCTTACACGAGCACGCAACGCGTGAGGGCCTTTACCCAGAGGGAGAAGAACGCACTCGGTTTGATAACAATCGGGGGGTTCGAACCGCTAATAGCTATCGTTCGGGTCTGGATCTCCGCAGCCTTTCCCCTCACCAGCTCGAGGACCTTCCAAATGGGCCAGCAGAGGAGTCACCCTCTTACCCTGATGAACCCGAACCCGAATAACAGGATGTCCATATGTGTCCCGAAGATACTCATCTCAACTTCCCCGCCAATATATTTGCTCGCTTTGAAATCCTTGGGTCACAAAGCTTCTCTCAATTCTCATCTCCGTCTGAAACCAATATTGCTGGTCGATCGTTCGCCCAATTCTTGAAACCCATGAACCACCGCTGTTGCAGGAAATTTCAATGCAGCTGTCTCTGTGGCTATCATGGAGATTGTCTCCATCCCTATTCTTGACGAGGAGATCCCGGAGGTTTATGCTGCGCCTGAAAGCATACGAGATTACAACACCTTGGCCCTCGACGTTGTCGAGGGATGAACATGTTCTCCGCTTTCACGATGCTTTTCCAGATGCCATTGCAGTCATGCCTTGATCTCGATGCGGCGAAGAGAGCTAGTCTTATTTAACAGCTGATAGGGCATGAACGAGCAGTGAGTGAAAATGGTCCGCATACGGAATATCTTCCTCACACTACTTTAGATGAACTTCAATGCAGAATTGGACAGCCAGTACCACGGCCTGCAGGATCAATATCCGTAATCAAGTAAAGATGAGGCTTAGGTATACCTTGTATCTAGCCATCAAACATGATATAATGACTGCAGCCTAAAACAAGATTGCGGCACGATTATGTAGCTTTACAGGCGCGATTAATTTACGACTTCGACATATGACGCGGTGTCCATCTTTACCCCAGGTCTTCTCTTTATGGTTGGCATTTGGCGTGATTCTTTACGCAGGTTCACTGACTATATGGCGTGCGCAGGATACTGGATACATTTCACTCGGCCTTGAATAAGAAGTGAGAAACAATAATCAGACGTTATTTTATTAACCGTTAATATAGTACACCACGCCAACTACTTCTGCATGGTAAAGGGGACACATATATCCGCGACACTTTTTGCCGTGTTTCGAAGGTATCTGGCTTTGTTCACCCAGAAACCTTCCATTCCGGCATCCTACATGCTCTAAATTCTAAATTATGGTTTACACCAATGCTCTGCTGCTGACGTTGAACCTGTGGCGCTCTCTAAGAATTCGAACTAGCGCGGAGCCCGACTGTTTTGTAGGTCGCTCACCTCCTTTGTTGAGATTTGAGCTCGAAATTCGACATTCATACAGGTAAGCTGTAGCTTCCACTCATTTTCAACTCTGCTCATCAACTCGAGGAATACGCGGTTGTGGCGTATTGGCAGTCAGCAAATCATCGACACGATAGCAGCAACACTAGATATATACGATGAGAAAGACATACCTTAACAAATCTTCAGTGCAAACTGATAATTTAACACATTGAGTGGAACCGGGTGTGCGAATTGTGATTGAAGACAAGATGGCATTGTGGATATAAAATGAAAGCATTGCAAATGAACAACTAGAAGCCGACGAGTAATTGACCAAAGCGCTAACAAGAAGCACTGCTAACAAGTCAAGATATGTCGCAAAGCAATATACAAAAAGAAGGAGACAAAGGTACATCAAACCCATCACAGCAAACGGTAAGAGCCATACAAGCGACGACAGAAAGAATGACGAAGGCTACGGAGCTGGCATTGAACTTGAATCACATAGATAAGACACCGTTGAAGCTGCCGGAAACGGACAGTAAGGCGGTAGCGCCATGCGTTGTGGGGAGTAGACAGTAAAGCGGTAGCGCTATGCGTTGCGGGGAGTAGACTAGTTTGTGTGCCTGTGAATGGCCCCGCTTGGAGTGCCCAAACGTGGATGGTCTTATCATTGGATCCCGACGCGATGCGATGCGCTGTCCGTCCGGCGAGAACACCACCGAGTTGACCGGCTCGGTGTGCCCTGTGAATGGCCCCGCCTTGAGTGCACCAGATTCCGCATCCCAAACGCAGATGGTCTTGTCATTGGATCCCGACGCGATGCACTGTCCGTCTGGCGAGAACACCACTGAGTGGACCGGCATAGTCTGCCCTGTGAATGGCCCCGCCCTGAGTGCACCGGATTCCGCATCCCAAACTCGGATGGTATTTTCATCTGAACGCGCACAATCGTACGCTCGAGGCGCTTTATCTTGCTTGGGAGGCCTTCTTCGAGGTCGTCGACGAAAGGGCGCAGTGCTGCCATTTTGCCGAAGAGCGAAACGACGTTGGCGTCGGTCTCCTTCTCGTATTGATAGGCCTGACTCACATCATCAGAATGAGGTTTGGGAAGAACAAGGACCAACGTACTTTGTAGACCAAGCTTAGCACCTTCCAGGTTGCATCGGCGTACGCGTGAGCCTGGTTATCCAATTAGGGTCAGAGTTGATTCGAGGAATCAAGAGATGTTGTCTACCTTCGCGATCACATCGACTGCATCAACTGTAGCATTGGCAATCACTTCGATTCTGTCCAAAACAGTCCCCAGACTTTGAAGATCTTCGTTTTCAGATGCTGCTGTACCAAAATTATCCGGTTCTTGTTGTGTGTGTAGTTCATCGATGCTTTGCACTATGTCGCACAGTCAGTCAGTTGCTTCTGTGCACGGGGATTTCCGAGGACGCACCTGTCAGAGCATAACTCTGACTCTGTGACATGATCGACGCCTATCCACGATGCGAGTAAGTGCGAGTCTTTGAGATCTTCAGCGACGGTCCAGCCAGAGGATAGTGAGAGATCGCTTGCGGCACAAGCCAAGTGGTCGCAACGAGGTAGACCCTATTTCATGATGCTGAGTCTAGACGATTGTGATTCGTGGAAGTGAAAGTGAAAGGGTGACCTCGTGCCTGCTACTCATGAGGTAAGGCCCCTATCCTGCATTACTTCGAAGTTCGAACTGCAACTTTAAGCAATGCACAAGTAATTATTTGCAACCTGAGTCCTAGTATCCACACAGAGGGGGCGCCATAGTCACCGGGATTATAAGCATTGTGGGCCGAGGTCGCAGGCTGCAGCAGCCACTCTCAAAGTGTAAAGGTCCGACACCTGTGATATTATCCCAGAAGAACAGACCGTCTCAAATGCTGAAATTTGAATGAATGTACAAATGCGGGCACCAGTATCCGATAGCTACAAAAGTCCAAAATCAAAGGTCATTATGTACCGTAGTCCGGTGTCTCCGTTCCTCCTTATACCGATCGCGATTCGCATCCAGATCTCTACGAGTCTTCCTCCAGGGCAAGCGTCACAAGCGCATATTAAGCATTCGACGCCAACATGATCAACCAGATCCAGACCCGTCGCCACCTTGCTGCTGCTGTAATCCACCACCTTGTCTTGCTCTTCCGCCGTTGCTACATTGTTCGGATTAGCCACCTCGGTCTCTAGATCAGTAGGAGTGTAGGTGGAGCAGACACGGAGATCGGGGACACGGGGGAAAGGGACACAGGCAGCGCACAGACATTCTCGCTTTGGAGCTCGTGAGGTACTATATGAGTAGCAGCGTCACAAACACCAGCACGACGGGGAGTATGCATAAGACTTGGCTCGCCACCAGAAGCCAGTTCAGCCCCAGTGGCGGTGATGATAAGCGAGGGCACTCGGGGTCTACGACGTTGTCTGCAGTTTCCTCGGTGCTCTCTAACGTGACTGCCCCGTTGTCATCATTGGCTTCCCTGTTATAATTATCTGAGACGTGCAAGTTGCGTGCAAGGGTCTAGAATTGGTAATTGGACTCATGACGTTGCCCGTGATCGAACATTGTCCGGCGCCAATAACAGGCGCGACAGGTTCTGCCCAAGGTCTGCCATCCCACGCAAGTTGTATTTCTCTGTATTTCAGCTGCTTTCACTGACGTCGCTATCCAGGTTCACTTCATTCGCGGCGTACCTTTTGCACAATCCGACATTCACCTGGACTATCTCGACCCCCAAGCTTCAAGTGGAGGCACTCGGTACCATATTCTACAACGTATCGCTGTCAAAGGACATCACTCTTTCGGCTTTTGACAGTCTACCCAGGGTCACAATCAGCAACTTCCAGCTGCCTAGTGATGACCCGGCGGATGGAATTACCATCGAGACTGAAGCTGTCATCCCATCCCCGTCTCGTAAGTCGCTGCCTATGCCCACTCATACCTGACGCTGATGAAACCACAGAGCTCGGCATCGATCTTGGCACTGTTGGGTTCCTGGCGTACTATGACGATGTGGAAGTTGGCCGTGAGTGCTTATTCGATTGCTTTGATATCAGTTGTTGAGTATTTGTTTCTAGCACTCACTGGGTCCAATTTGTTCCTCGCGGCGCACACGAGCACTACATCTGCTCTGAAAGGGCGCATCAGTCCCCAAAGCGGCTCAAATCTGAACACTATCGGGCAGCTCTTCACGCAGTACCTGCAGGCCGACTCAAGCGATCTCGTCGCCAAGGGTGATTCAATCGTTCCCACCGGCTCCACCACACCGATCTCCTGGCTGAGCGCGGCTTTCAAGACCTTGTTTCTGGACGTCGTCCTCGTGGGCAAGAAGTACAATGTGCGTTTTGCATTTCGATGCAATTGCTTAATGCTAACTCTTTCCAGGTCATCGATACGACTTCCGAGTCGAGCTCACAACCACAGCTGAAACGTACGCCCCGCCCGTTGGCTCAAACACCACACTGGTGACATATCAGAATCCCTTCGGGTTCTCGCTTCAAGTCATACAGTCCGAGTTGACATGGTTATCGCTTTACCGGACAAGGGTACCCAGATCGCCACCGTAAGTCACATCCTCCCTCCTTTTCGAACACTCGCTTACTTCCTCACAGTTGACTTTGCCTACGTCTAATACCGTCGGAGGGTTTCTACTGGGAATGCCGCTGATCTCCTAATCAGCTTCCACAACCTCCCCTTGACAGCACTCAGCGACCCCGCTATGCAAGAGCTCTTCGAGGCAGTGACCGATACGCCTCTGGCCAACCTTACTCTCGAGGGAAACGTGAATATTACTGCCAAGACCACCATTGGCAGCGCCCGTATCGCTAGCATACCGTTTAATGTGCAATCCAGTCTAACCGGTAGGTTCACTCGCTTGCCTCTTTGAACTACCTGTCTAATTTGTTTTTCAAAGGCTTGGCTGGTTTCCGAACTCATCCCGTAACGGTGGCCGATCTCGTAGTTGCAGGCGGGACGCCGGACTATCTGCTCATCACCATCAACACCGATCTGCTGAACCCGAGCAACATCACGCCTGAGACGAGTCCAGTCACATTTATTGCAGTTCGAGAGCGTGACCATTGGCTCCGCCATTATCGACCCCCTGTTGCTCGTGCCCGGAAATGCGATATATGCAACTCAAAGTGCATTACTCCCCTCAAGGCAGCGCGGTCACCCAAGGCGAGCAGCTGCTCGCCAACTATGTACGAGGCGTCGATTCGGAAACGACCATTCAAGGGACTTTGGCCTCCAGCCCATACGTTTCACTTCAACCAGCTCTTTCACTCATTACTCTGACGCCGGTCACCGTCCCCGCTATCCACCAGCTGTTGATCCCTGAGGCCACCCTGGAGCTCACTGTCAACATTACGCGGACGGGAATAGCGAATGCTACATTCATGCTCGACAATCCATTCGATACCAGCATCAACATCCTGATGCTGAGCGCTACGGCTACCAGAACCTGACCTCGGCTCGATCAACAATGTGGACCTGTCCTCGCACCCCATCGTAGCTAAGCGAGCTTCGACATCTTCAATCCACTGGCTGCCCCTCTGGAGATTACGTTCGTGCAAGCCGATGCGTCCTTCTTGGGCACCATTTTCGCTCATTTCGACCAATCGTTCACGGGCTTTGTGGTACCCCCGGGACAGACTGTCAATAGCGGTATCTTCGATGGTGTCTTCCTCACTCAGGGTGTCATCGCGTCTCTCGTGATAATTGAAATTTGGATATTGCTTCAGCGGCGACGACCACGTACGCTTGTTTAATCGTCCGTTACCGATAAGAAGCTAACATAACACGTGTAGAGTGGGTACAAACGGCTACACCATTCCCTGGTTGCACGTCGACAACAATGCCGTCCCCACGACTTACAATGTCACCGTCGGCGACCTCGTCGCGGAGCTTCAGTCAATACTCCACCCGGTATCCACCGTAGTGTCCGCAGTTTCGTCGGTGCTCTCCAACGTGACTGCCTCGTTGTCCTCGTTGACTTCGCCGTTATCTTCACTCTCGCTTTCCCTGCCTCTGTCCTCGTCCTCTGCCTCTTCTAGCGCCATCAGCAGTGTTGCGAGCACTACCGCCGCGACTGTAAGCTCATCCTCAGCGGCGCCGTCTAGCTCGAGCTCTGTGGCACCATCCACTTCTTCCAGTTCAAGTTCGACGTCTCCTAAAGCCGCAGCAACATCAAGCACCACCCCTGCAGTAAGCCCTTTGACGTCTGTGCACTGTTTAAGGTCGCTAACACCCTTATCTTATTGCGTTTAGGTCGCTGGCCCGTTTAGCTCCGCATCAGCGGCATCTTCCTCTTCATCATCATCGTCCGCACCACATAGCTCCGCTTCCGCGTCATGATCTCGTCGTTCTTTTTGTAGTTACTCTCTGGCGCGCGCGTGGACACTGTGCCCTAGCACCTGTACCGCGACTCGGACGAGCCGAAGCGCCACTAGTAGTTGCGCGAGTAGGAGCAGGAGCGGCGTCGCCACAAGATGATGCCGCGCCCCCGCTTGCGCTGCTTCTGCCCGGGCCGCTCGAACAAACTACGCGTGTGCGAGTAGCCCCTAAATCAGCCCTTTGCACGCAAGAAAGAAAGAAAGAAACATACGCATATAGCTGTACCGAGTACAAAACACGTGTCGGCGACGCGATGACAAGCGTGAGCAACGAACGCCGTCCCGTCTCGAGCAGCTACTAACGCTGGGATCGACCCGTTTCGCAGAGCCTCCCTAAAGACGCTACCGCGCAAAGGCATTCAGAACTAAAGTAGGAGGGGAGGGAGGGAGGGAGGGAGGAGAAGTAATGATACATGAGTAGGGGTAAAACTTAGAGGAGGGTCGGCCGGTACGCGGCGGAGCACTGCGCGGAGTATCCGGAGCAGGGGAGCGAGTAGTAGCGGCGGCGGCCCCCGGCGAGCCCCGACTTGCCCGACGACCACCGCTCGGTTCAGCATGAGAGGCAGCGCGACGGCAAGCACTGCGACGGCGAGTATATGTAGTGCTCGAGGTTTCGCTGCACAAACACGCGCGCGGGCACGGGGGCAAGGGGTGCAGACGAGGCGGATGTGGCGGCCGACTAGACCTCTGGCTTCACCAATCGTTGCTTGGCGTGTTAGGCTCTTTAGGTCTCTGCCGCCTTGACCTTCCCGTCCGACTCCTCCCCCACCACCTAATGTCGTCGCCGTTCCGTCGCTGCCCCGACCCCCACCGCTCGCGGCGGATGGACTGGTAAGGGCCGTCGAAGTTGCCGCGGAGCACACTAAACCCGAGTTGGGCCAAGACCTCGCCAGTAGGAATAAAGACACCAGCGAACATAAGGAGAACGGCAAACGACACCGCTCAAACAACCCCGAACCAGATAAAGAAACAACCTGCAACGAAACGCTGCATAGAACTCCTGAGCTTATTTTCACGAAAACAAGCAAGTCACCGATTAGTGGGTAGGCAAATAGTTCAACAAGTGAACGTTACGAAAATATATACATAGGTGTCACAGAACACAAGTGTTAAGTATGCGGGCCAAGGTGAGGTACATAGTTGAGGGTTGCTTTGTGACGGTAAATCGCGTTAATAGTAAAACGTGACCTGCGTTTCTGAACAAGGTCACGCCGCACAAGCTTCCTATCGTAAGCCGTTTTACTTCCATTTAAACTGTATCGGTAACCGTCATGTATCGCTCTATTTCATTTCTTAGTGTTTCCCATACATCTCTTTCACTTGCACTCAACTCGCACATAATTACGTTTAACCGTACTTAACTCAGGCACTGCTGCTCTTTGGTTTTTTTGTCCTTTGGAATCTCTTTTGGATCTCTCCACTTCG
>KV417499.1:442168-528864 GCA_001630335.1 Athelia psychrophila | reverse complement strand
ACCTAGCGCTCCAAGAAAGGTTGTGTCAACCTTCCCGGTTTACTCTTACCTCACTTACGACAAGATAGCTCCTAGTGTAACTGGCCAGGAAACACGCGACCGCTCTTTCCGCTCCACGCGAGAGGGAGACCCTCGGTCGCTAGCCCGGTCTTCTGGAGGCCTTCACCCCTCTTTCTAGCACCTAGCGCTACTTCCGACATCTTTACTCTCTTATGACGGCAGGGAAGACCTTATTGTGAACTTCGCGACAGTTATAAGTTTACTTTTCCCTCCCACCTCCTTATATGACTGAATTTCGGCTTCCAGCGGCGTGGTGACGGAGAAAGTTGGGCTGCGACCGAGGGTGATTCATGACCTCCTTCGTCCGCTTCCCAGAGCAACGACACTCCGCAGTTAGTTAAGCTTGTAGAACTAGTTACTACTACCGTGAGTGTACTGACGCAAGTTTATCAAGTACACTTGTACAAACCTTCCTAGGTCTCGCAAAAGCGGGCCTCCCTTGTGCGATAGTTAGAGTAGGACCTCAGCCGCTATATAGCACCCTAACGTGTACTACTTGGTCTTTTCTGACGAGTCGTGTCACCTTCACCACAGTCTCGGTCGGTGCTACTGGTCCCTCGATAGACTCTATTAGAGCTGCTACCTTCTCCCTACCACCAGCCAAGGAAGGAGCAACTCGACCTATTAGATACCTACTCTCCGATAAATAGTTGATTTTTCCAGTGTCTGAGTGCTTCACCACCTTTTGTAGAAATCAGTACCTAGGGACAAATTAAGCGTAGACGCGCGCCAAGTGCCGTTTGAGCGCCTTGGAACATAAAAGCCGCGGGTGACCTTATATGAACATCATAGCACGTTGGGTCCCCCTCACGGGGTACCGTTGCCATTCGGAACATCCGTTACTAGTCTGAAGCAGCCCGTCATTGTAAGCGACTGAATGGAACAATTCGGTAGGTTACGAGCGGTCTAAGGTAGAAATAGCGGCAGCGCTTCGTAGAGCCTCGGGGGCGGTTTAGACCAAGCGTCATAGAGGCCAGTCACGGCACAGTCTGCGCAATGTTTTAAGTGACTGCGGTATAGCGAGTATTTTAGTTTACACTTCATCGACTAGGTGTAACGCTCCAATTAACTCGGCGGAACAAACGGCTCACAAACTTACTCGACTAACCGTGCGAAAAGCTACTAAAGAAGTATCGGAAAATCTCGAAGTGACAACTTCCGGGCCAAGGTTCCCGCCGCCGCCGCTCACACAAGACCAGGTCTCTCGTACTACTCTCTCAGGGGGAAGGAAACTCCTAGCGCTGGGTTGGTGTGACATTTCCACGTATTCGTACGCGACCGTGGGTGCTAACGATAAGCTGAGTGTCCCGGGGAAACCGTTCGGAACCGACGGGTAGTATCCTTGTTGTCGTCGTCGCAGGGCCTGCCTTTCGAGTAAGCCAGGATCTAGTATGACAAAATCGTGTCCTAAACGAGTCCTTTTCTTAAACATTTTCGTATGGATAGGCCTGATATAGTGGCATAAATACTACCTCGCTTAATATCATCTACACAACAGAAGGGCACCATCGTTGCATACTGTAGGTGTTAAACCTATTAAATGGGCAGTATCCCGGCCCTATGAACCGGTCACCTACCTTGCCGGGGTCGGCTATCTATTGCTGACTACGTCGGTCTCTTCGTTGTATTTACTGCTTTCTCCTGTGTTTTCGCTTGTTCCCCAAGTTTGTCGGAAATCAGGATGGTTGTCTGCTTGATGTTGCAATCCTTTGATATGCGGTTTGCAGAAGGTTACGATGCGCAGCGGTGGGAGAGAGACATTGAGGGATTTCATGTCGTGTCGAAGTCGCTGCTCCGAAGCGGTCAGTTGTATTTTGGGTGAGTTCTCGCTGTTTAAACCCATATTTCTTGCCCATCGACTCGCGCTGACGACCTCACTGTGCAGTGTGACCATGACCCTCATTGTGGCCACGGCCATCATGTACTGGGACGTTAAGGCATTCTGGGTCGAGGAGGAGAAGGAGGACGCCAAGTTGAAGAGGGACAACAACAAGCTCATTCGGATGGTTTTACAGTCTTACAATGCTAATGTACACTCTAACGATCTATTGAATTGCGGATTATACTTGTCATGCGTCTCCTACGCCCACGGCTGTCCCATGATGAAGTCCCAACTCTCACTGTCCACTGGCGCGAACGGTGCAGATGAAAACGTGCGGTCTGATATATTGGGCTGCCAGTGGTCCATGGTGTGGGAACCGAACAGATTGTGCATGAAACTACCGTGGGGCGAGTTTCCTTGAGCCTCTGAGAAGATTGGAGTACCGGAAGGATCAAGGGCGAAGCCGCCTCCCGGTGCAAAAGATGGAACACCGAACGAACTGGCCATGCCGTGAGACTCGGTGTCGAAATGAGTCTGTTGAGCCTCGAAAAAGCCGCCTTCCGGTGCAAAGCCGAATGGAGTGGCTATGTCAGGTGAATTTGTGGTGGGGCTTTGAGTCTGCTGCACGTTTATAGTTGGAATAAGTTCCAGATCGGACAAGATTTGCTGGGGTTCCAAGGGAGCTGATGGTGATAAGGAAGATTCCGGAACCAGGGACGAGACATCACCGACATGGGCAGGAATCCCAGGTGGCAGGTATGGTGGAGCGGAGGTGCACCATGTCACGAAATCGATGGGAGGTCCCCAAACTTGCTTGCCGATCGTAACCACTTCACATGTAAAGTCTCGTATTTTGAATGTGGTAGCCCCCCGTGCACAATGGTCTGGCAGATGCTCGCGGATGTCAACAAACCGTTTTCGACACCTGCCGCAGGAATGGCGGGTTTGTATGGTTGCGGGGGCGGTTGTGGAGCCGGGCTTGGCTCTGGAGGCGGTGGGGGCGGTTCTGGGGGCGGTTGTGGAGCCGGGCTTAGCTCTGGGGGCGGGCTTGGATCTGACGGCGCGTTTGGATTTTGTTGAAGGGGGCGGGATGTCCAAACCATCAGGGTGAGGCTCGTATGGAGGGGCTTTCTCCAACCATTCGTTGAAGATGACGTGCGGCCCCCAAGTATGCCGGCTGTAGTCCAGGTGACGAACTTTGAATGTTTTGGCGTTGCAGTGAGCGGGAATATGAGAACGAATGTCGAAAAAGTGCATGTGCTGCGCGTGTGCCGTGCAGCGGTGATTCTTTACATTGTGCCTCTGTTTCTTCATGACGGGTCCCACCTCATCTCCAACAGGTGGCGACAGCCGTTTGCCTAATGCATTGAGCGGGGAGGCAGTTGGAGCGACCGGGAGGCGGAGTCCTCGTGTTTTCTTATGTGTCGTCGCACCGCAAAATGGCATTCGATGGACGGTGATCATATGCACAATCCATTCGTGTTTGGTGAATACACGAGTACCACACGAAGGTGCTGGGCAGGGCAGGGCAGCATCGTCATCGATATTAACGGTATGTGTAGTCAAGTGCCCCACGAATAGTTCAAAGGCCCATCTATTGCAAGCCAATCAGACAAAGTTTATCAAGTGCAAGATTAAAAACTCACTGTCTCATTCGTTTTTCGATAGGAAGAGCAGTGTCATATACGCAGCAAGGACAGAATATCGGAGCAAAGATGACGCCATTCTCGAAATGGCCGTGAAATTCTGGTTGCACTCCGTCGAACCCTGACTGGGGGTCGAAATGATATACATCACCGATCAAGGTCATGCCTATGGGCTTAACAGCTATATCTCCGGCACGCTTTTCATAAGGCAAGAAGAGCTCATGGTAGTGATCTTCGCAGTCACGAGCCCACTCGGCGTTATCTCCAACCAGATCAACGAACCTGGTCGAGTTAAAGAGTCAGAGTCGAATAATGAATGTCAGTTATGGGCTTACCATTTCGCACAGATGGAGCAGTAGTTGACAGAAGGTAGCTCGTAGAGATTGATGCCGTGGGCGACAGCAAGATGGGCGAACCAGTTTTCACTGCTGGCTTCTTGGCAGATATCGTCACCGTGCGGGTCTACCCATCGGCATTCAGTGCCCCCTACCCTGCGCCGGAGTGATAGCAGGTGAGATGCTTGGAAGTGTTTTGCAAATTCTTGGCGGGTGTCCCAAACACGATCACCTTTCGAGCAGCCCGCCCATAGGCATCGCCGATGTACAAAATCCTCGTCTGCTTGGTCCCGGGCTTGCTGTTGATGGCGTCTCCCGATGCAGCGATGAATGTGAAATCCGGTTGAAGATCCTTTGTCCAATGGAGGGGACAGAGGTTTTTCGCAGCAAGGGCAGGTGTTGTCCTTGGCTGGGCGTTCGCCTGGATAGAAGTCCCCTGTGAGCTGCTGGGTAGGGAGCACGAGGTATGCATTGACGGCCCCGCAAAGGTGCTCATTTCCGTCCCCTGAAGAAGAGCTGTAGATCGACTGAAGGAAATTTTCGAGAAGATCATGAGCCGAGACAGGTTCTGGTACATGCGCAGGGTCGTTCTCTTTTCCCTTCAGAGAATGTGTCCGAAAACGTGAGGTTTTATGTGCCACAGAGTCAGGCTCCATGTTAGAGCGTGATGATCTCAATGGTGCAGGCTTTCCCAACGTACTTGACTGCAGTGACTAGTAAGATACATGAATAAGTTACAGCTCGAATCACTCACTTCTGCGGTAAGCTGGCGACGGGAATGGCCAGCAAAGTGGGTGTCACGCAACACTTTCAATCGTGCCTTTGTCTCAATCGTGGTGATATTTGCACAACGACGCCGGACATCTGCCGCTTCGTCTTGGAGTCGCGATACCTCAGCATTGGCGGCATTGGCAGCGAATGTGTCGCCCACAGGAATCACGATCTGGCTGGCTTGTTGGAGAAGCTTCGTTGAAGTTGAGCTTGTCGTCTCACATGTAAGCATAAATGGCTCTTACCGTTTGCGCCTTCTCACGCATCTCTTGCAGCACGGGTTCGCTCAGCAGCTCAGCATAATCTTCTGCCGGCAGTGTCGTGGGCGCAGTCGCATCTCGATCTGCTGAGAAAGATGTGGAAACCTGTGAAACGTGAGTACGTTGATAGACATCTAATGATAGGTTAACTTACTGCAACAAGCTGCTGCAACGCCTCGTTTTGCCCACGGTCATTTGCAAGACCTTGTATATCGACTAATGAAAACTTGGACTGGTAGTGTTCATTATACGCCTTCGAGCTTGGGGTGTGCGCCATGAGTAGTTTGCGCTGGTCTTCTGTCAGGGCATTCTCAAAGTTTCTGCCAGCCATGCGGCGGAAATCGTATGGCCTGAGATCAACTTTGGAAGTGTTCAGACCTAGTTTTAAAGAAAGTAAAAAGAAACGCACCTTGAAATCCCGCTAAGCGACAGAATATCTTCAAGGTGGTGTAATAATATTCATACTTCATAGGTAGGGTGGGTGAAGTCATCCAAACCCCGTTCTCGAACACCTGCGCGCGTAAGATAGGAATACGGCTCTTGTCGTCATGCATTACCAATTTGTGTACTGCGGTAGGAGGGTGGACGGGCATCAGAATCTCCTCAACGGCGTCGGCATGGAGAAAGACACCATCTTCGACAGCTAGAGAAAGCAAGGCGAACACGGGACAAACATCCCGATTCTCAGGTGTTTCCATATACAGGAAGACCTCTTTCCATTTGGAATCGTCGTCCCGGCCGTTTTTCAGACTATTGATTTTGCATTTGAGGACGATGGTCGGTTGATTCGGGTTCTCCTTGTCCGGTACAACCAGGAACTCCACGTCGCGCCATAGCAGAGATTGATTTGAACCGCGGTAGCAGTGGCTTTCGACCAAAGCACCAGGGCGTTCCGATGATGTCATGGATAGCAAGAGGAGGGCCATCATAGACAAACGCTGGCGGTTGGTTTTGAATACCTGTTTGTCTCGCAACATGGCATCAATGATGATTTTTACGTCGGCTATGTGCGCAGGTCGTTTGTCCTTCATCGCCGTTATGAGAGGGGCAAGTTCGCGGAATTCATCGGAGGCAAGATAGTCAGCGACTTGGGCTCGATCGTCTTGTGGAATGTATTTGGAGGTGAGGTGCCACCATGTGGCGAAGAAAGTCTGGACGTTGGATTTGAGGGTGGACGTGCGTATATGCGTACCAATGGTGCCCTCTCGAGATTTGGCCAAATAATTGACAAAGCCTTTCATCTGGGCTAGGATGGGTGTAAGTACTATAAATGTCTGAGAAGTATCAAAGGAACATACCAGCAGAGGGAGCCTTGGCGCCCGGTTCAATCTTCCTCGGCAACTCCTCTTCCGGGACAGTATCAACGTAGGCGGCCCAGAATCTCTCCACTAGGTCATGATTACTTAGGGTCGGGGGAGCGAGATGCTTTTGGTGGACTTTGTCCAGATCTCTGTCGTAGAGGGCTTTGACTTTGGGATCAGCTAAATTGGCTGCGAGGATCTCCTGTGCCGAGCGCTTTGGCTTGGAGGTGATAACCATGGTGACAATGGCAGGAGATAGGTTGGTGGAAAATGGCCTTTGTGGTTGACGAGGACGGTGTTGTTGGTTGGGTGATGGTGATGGTGAGAGACAGAGGAGGAGACAGAGGAGGAGACAGAGAGTCGCCTGAGTCGCTGCAGCATAGCACGGCGCACAATCATGTGCTGTGTCATCAAGAGCATAGAGAAAATACCAAAATTCCGATCGTCGTCGCGGAGAGCTCACAGAACACGTCGGCACCAATTGCCCGTCGGTCGTGGCAGAGTCGATCGCGATTGTTCAGCCACTCATTGCTCTGCATGTCTGTTACTCTTCTTCTGAGGATTGGGGGAGAGAGTTCTGCACTCAATACATATCCTACTTGCCAGTTTTCCTTGGCAAATAGCCTGCTCGACAAAACTAATGCTTCATTCGAGTCCGACTTGGAGAACTCTGAGTCTCGATCAAATTTCGCGCATATCCGAGGGGCAAGGGCTGGGGTTCGCGACACATAGTGTTAGGTGTTGTCCCCCCAGCTCGGGGTGTGGAGGGCCACCAGGAGTTTGAATCTACAAGATGCGAGTGAAGATCGCAGCCAACAGTGCCAGGTCGCACAGGTACGGGCTGTGAATTGGCAGCGGCAAGGAGTGCCATTTGCAAGTGATTCACATTGGCCAGGGTAGAATGAAGTAGTGTGTGTCAAGTGTACACAGATTGTCAGTCGCAGCTGGGAGATCACACCCGATGATCTACATCGGGAAGTCATAGATTTTGCTCGGAGTCTGTGACAATGCGAGGCGCCGCGCTCTAATTAAACCAATACGCGTGCAAGGGAGCATCCCAAGTGCCACGACACGGCCACGTCGGCTCGTGGGGACTCAGACCAGCGGATCTACTATCCGCCACGGATGCGAGCACAACATCCCACGTCGAATTCAAGTTGCCCAAGGTAGAATGTGCACATATTTTTGCCACGTTGGTGCTTCGTTCCTCGGCATAGACAGTGGTGCCTCGTGCCTCGGCATAGACAGCCCGGGACTCGCTCCGCTCGGGAGCAATAACTCGCTTCGCTCGCCGCGGCGGACCACGACTTTTCCGGACTTATATCTCACGCCGGGGAGCTCCCTGTCGTTCTCGCTGCTCGCAAGATTTGATCTTGTCGGTGTATTCAAGTTTTATTTGTGATATTCAGCAGACTGGTAATTCACTCATTTGAAACCATCGCATACTGTATTGCTGGCATTATTTGGGACATTACTAATTGACATGGCGATATTATACACGGGCGACTTTTTTATACTACTTAGCTACCGGGTGTGCTCTGAACTCGGAGATCCGTCACGCGTCACGGGTCGTCGGAGTGTTCCGAGGCTCTTTGAATTTTGGCAACTGCGCTCAAACCACTACTATGTACGGCTTGTGCATGTTCTGATCCACCGTGTTTTTCTGCTATTATCGTGAACACTTAACATTTCATCCTGCGCGAACATACTGCCTTTATATTCTCATGTCTCAATCGGAAATCACGATGTCGCGATCGCCAACACCACATGTCGTTGCAGCGGCTGCTACACAGAGTGAGAGTAGGCCAGGTTCCATCCGTGAATTATCCAATGAACCACTCGCAGCAATATTTCTTGCCGGACGCGAAGATCGTTCCGGTGCCCCACAGTCAAAGGAGATTCCGTTGGGGATCCTGATAATCCATGTTCCACATTATTGGCGTATTCTCGCCCACAACACTTCTCGACTATGGACGAGCGTAATCATTGATATTCGAGACAAGCATCACCTGGAAAATGCTGCTAATTACACCATATCATGGACAACTCCTCCTCACTCTTCCTGCATCTGCCGCTTCATTTCCACTGAAATTGAACGCTTGCAGATCCTCAAGGTGGAAAGCAATGCCTTAGGCTTTCCAAATCTGCAGTTGCGCTTGACATTCAACTGTCCAGCCGGGCGTGTGGACCAGCTCATATTCTGGTCGGTTAGTCCGTGTTTCCCGATGGCTTGCCCAGCCTCAAATCGCTGTATTACTCTCATGTTTCCCGGCGCAATCTAGTGCTAACACAGTGTCCTGCCAGTACAAGCCTGCAGCTCCGCCAATGCGCATACCACGATTCTTCGCTTCACCGCGCAAGCCACTCCCTTTCGTCAACCACCCAACTCATTCTCCGTGAAATTTTCACAACGCGCGACTGGTAATCTGAGGTCCTCGACTTTCCATCGCCTAAGGTACTCTACATGCGTTAATTGCCCGACTACTACACAACTCTGGTCAGAATTATCGCGCCAGAGCTAGATACTATATATCTGGAAGCGGTTACCGAAGACGAAATGTCCGACATCATCACTGGATCCCATCCATCCATCCAAATACAGGACCTCTAACTTATTCACACGTTTGTGTCATTTTACTCTACGTTTAGCTGCGGGAAGGACGTTGCCATATACGTTATGGCAAGAGGTCATGGGGGCGTTTCAGGAGGTCACTCATTCCACAATATTGGATGCCGACATCGGTGATTTCACGCGGTCTATCAGTGACCCAGATGCCTCCCACGACCCGTGGCTGAAGCTCGAGATGCTATCGCTGCCCACGTCGAAATAGGATTACTCGCGAGTCGCGGGCGTCATGTCGGCTGTCTCGCAGGGCCAACATAGGTCATCCCAGGTCATCCCATCCGAAAGATACAGCTGTCATCGACGCTATTTGCCGATGTAGATAGCTTCTGGAATGATGGAGGAGTGGGGGGTGGAAGTAGTGCTGAATCCGCTTGCAGCGCTTCCACCTGCGTGCCGTGCTGGGGAGTGGTTTGACTGGGACAAAGTGGTGGCGGATGATTATGCATCCTTTATGGCTGTTTATAACTTATATTAATAGCTTCGTGGCTACAAAGTAGTACTTAAATTGAACTTGTTGAGCCATAGTGTCCGGTTTGTTGCTCAGGCCGGCCCGGACGGACGGCGTGGGAGATCCCCGTCCTCTTCGCTTTGTGGCGTTCTTCAGCCACAGCCCGTCGGCCACAATCTCAGTCTGCAGCGATGATGATGATGCAGGCCCAAACACCGTCCTTCTCATCTTGGCTTCCTGCTGTGTAAACGTCCATCTGTCATCAGTACACGCTCCGTCTTTCTAGCATCAGCATCGTTTACTGATACAAACTCGCACACAACGCTGGTATGCTGTGACCTGCCGTCAGTCCTGATGGCCCCGATACACGAACGTCGAAAACTGCAGGGCAATTTACTGGACGATCAATTGATCGAGCTACTTAGGTACTGCCTTGAGCGAGCGCCCTAGAAAGGCTTGCCCCGGATAGCGAGCTCCAACACTCTGTGACATTTGAGGACATTTGCCGTCGTTTGACCTACTCCTGGGTCCGTATTTGGGAGTCCTGCTATAATTACATTTGATTCCAGACGATCCTTTCAGCAATACAAGAGCCTGATTCATCGCGAATTACATCCCTCATCCCTTCCCTCATCCTTCATCCCTCAAAGCCCCCGCTCCACCTGAGCTCCTGAGTCTTCTCACTCATCACTCACAGACCCGCTCCTCCTCTCGCCTCCATAATCGCCTACCAGTCTTAATATCTTATCTACAATGTCTCTCACCACCCTCTACGAGTCCGACCTCGAGTCCGACCTCGAGTCCGTTATCGCCCCTCAAAAGCCTGAGAAGCGCAGCAGCGTGGACTCTACCACAAGCACTACAAGCACTTCATCATGGAGCAGCAGCAGCAGCAGCTCTTCATCACGTATGAAGCGCCTCAGCATCCGATTCAGCGGCCTATTCAATGGTGAGACGCTGCGACACCTGCAAATTCGAAATGTACTCATATACCACCAATAGGTTCAAAGCGCAGCTCAATGCAGTCTATGGCCCCGCCACCCGCCACAATTCGTCGTAGCTCGTCCACGCCGGGGCTCAATGGCAGAATGTCTGGTGAGACATTAAAAGACGCCCCTGTAGTAACACCTGCGTACCTCATGGACTTGTCCAACTTTGACTGTGAGTCCACCCGATGCATATCACGGCATTGTAGCTCACCCTGCATCCCAGATGACTCCTTTGGCCCCACTCCACGCAAGGGAGGGAAATGGCGCGCCCAGGACCAATGGCGCCCCGAGGACCTCCAAGGCAACTACGCCATCATGTAAACAGTTGCACGACACGCGAGCCCTGGAGCTGGCGTCGGGCGCCCACACTCTTTTATCCATAATTTCATTTTCCATATATTGTCATCTCGCGTAGATACCCCCCTCATTTATCGTGTTCTGTTGTCTATACATTTACCGTGACTGGCAGCATTCTGCCATCATGCTGACGTCCAAAGATTGAGGGCATAGCCAGGGATTTTGGGGTGTCCAAGGATGATTCATATGAGGTCCGAGTCGTTGACATTGTCTGTCATATGGTACTCAAGAGCTTTTAAAACGCCCCAGATTGACCGGAAAGTCACCGACAGTTGACTGTTCTCAGTCGGGAAGAGAGACAGCCGCCGCGCGGGCATGTGCTTTAAATGGTCTATTATCAACCCCCTGGCGGCGGTACATATACAGATTAGACGACTGGTCGAAAGTGGCGGTTTGGTGATGGTCTTAGTGTGGCAACTATGGCGAAAACATGTACTTCCAAAAAAGACTACGCCGATGTTGTAAGATTTCCCTCTGCATACTGAGCGTCGTCTTCATCTTCATCTTCATCTCTTTCATTTCCTTCCAACCATTTCACCACGTAGCCATCTCCTTCGAGAGTGGTGCAGACGTTACATTCCTCCACTTCGGCTATCGAGCGAGCCTCCTTCAATGCATCCTCTCCCAGTGACTGGACGATCAGCGACGAAAGCTGGACCTCACGAATGGGGCAGTCATCCGCGAATCTCCGCGAGAGCACACTAGCAAGATCGCAAGCGCGTCTGCCTTCCGGCAATGACAGCTTACGCAAAGCGGGCCATGCACCGGGGCTCGAGGATAGCGAGTGCAGCAATGTTTTTGGCTCGTGACGCAGCAGCGTAAAATGTTCCACGGTAGGAAAGACGTCCATGAACTCCGCCCACATGTCCCCTGATATCGAGGCATCTGCGAAAAGACCGAGAGTCAAGGAGCGCAGTCGCGGGTACTTTGCTCGCAGAGACGGCGTCGATATGATCGTGCGCATTTCATCATCGACCACTGGATCCATATACAGCAGGCTCAGCAATGGGGCGTCCAGAGAGATCAGCAGATCCACGAGATTCGGCACGTAGTTGAGATGGAGGGTCGTCAGTGTCGCGAGTTCGAAAGAACCCAGCGCCACCCAATCGAAATCTGCGTTGTTGATGACCAGATGGGACAGTGTCGCGAGTTCACCCCAGGCTTTCCCGTCGCACCTCAAAGAGCTTATCGGTGTATGTATCTGCAGAGTTGTGACAGTGAAGAGAGGGGCCAGGCAGGAGTGCTGTGTATTCACCCCTTTTAGGAGCACAGATCGAAGAGCAGGAGTCCCTCCTGTGAACAGACGGCTGGGCTCTGTGGTTCCTCCCATGGCGAGACCTGCTTCAGAGACCTCGAGATAGATCTCCAGCGTCTCAAGGAGGGATGCCCGTGTGGGCATGTTTTGGGACATGTACAATAGACCTGCAGACCAATCTGTCCACACTCGCAATGATCGGCACCTGTCGATATGCGGAAATATAAGTGAACAGACTGAGACTGCCATGTCTAGGTTTTCGGAGGATCTGCGATATAGGGACGTGGGTTCCCAAAGGCGAATGCTAAGCTCCAAAGGCAGCGCACCGGTCCTGCGTATATAGCCTGCGCACACCTCCAAATTGTGTCGGCGACCACTATCGAGAGTGACGCTCGTCCAGAGACGGTGCGTATGATGGGCCACAGATCGCCAGTAGCGCGAGACGTGGCTGACTGTGATTGGAAAAGGGGGTTTGGAAAGATGGCCATCTTTGATGCTTACGCAGCCGGCTTCGAAGATGGTTGCAAGGAGTTCCGTGGATAACATGGAAATCCGCGGTGGCGTGCTATCCAAAGCAGCCCCCTTCCCATTTTCAAGGAAGAGTGCTCGAGCGGCTGAATGCGCATCATTGTCGTAGATGATCTTAGGCATCTAAGGCCGAGCAGAGATGGATCATATCGTTATGAGTATTGTTCGACATTGAGATGGACAACTTACAAATGTCAATGGAGGGCGTTTGATGCAACAATTCGCTTTGGATGCCAGTTTATGACTGCTGAGCGATTTCCCACAAGTTCGCGTTTCACCTGATGGATTGGGATTGTCGGGTAGGGCGTGCGCAAATAGATCGACATTAAGTTTCATTAAGTAAGAGGTGTCCTTGGCTTAATGAAATCGGCCAATGCACCCGCAGAGATACCTATGGGCATGATGCAGTGGGAACGATGGGCACCGGGGGGGCTGAGGTACAAATTCACAAATGTTGAGCGTGCTCGAGTAAAACTAAACCGCAGAGAAAAATCGCGATGTGAGTTTGGTGTGAGCTATCACAGAAGGTCCTTGCAACAAAGTGTAATCATTGCCATTTGTGTGAAGCATTTAACTCAGGGCGTTCCAGTTCCGCGGCAGGTTGGTACCATATAACCTAAATCAGACTAGATATCATTCTGATTCGTTCAGGACGATGTATTTGCAGACAGCACCCGGAAGGTTTCATACATTCCGATGACCTGGTGAGTGCCGTGAATGGGCTGCTTCAAAGAGGTATGTGTGCTCGCCAGGCGGGGGTGGGGGGCCACAGTAAGTACATACACTGTGCAACTGTCGGCTGGGAGGTGAGTGCAGGTACAATGCTATAACGTTACGGCGTCGGAACTTGAACCGAATAGTCGGAGCAGGTCGGAGCGACTCGGACCTCCGGAAACCGATCCGACAGCCTTTTTTGTGGCGCAAGGGTGCCACCCGATATCGCCACAACACCATCTTTTTCAACATACAAATTCTACGCTGGCAAGTAACTGGGTGGATAGTAACAATATCTCAGTGTATGCATGACATCGGCCTAAACGACATTACTATGGCTGAGGTCTGAAGTCTGAAGGGTATGTCTCGATATGCAGATGCGAACATGATCAGACGAGCGAGAAATCATGGAGCTTGATCACTCTGGACGCTTGGCAAATCCAAGCCTGAGGACACTGAAGGCTGACACCTCTCATAAATAGGCCAGTTCCAGACCTGAGATGGATCATGGCGTCCCGACAGCTGCAGATCACACTGGCACTTGGCACTGACAGATCAAGCTTTCAAGGACGATGCTACTTAATTAGCAAATCGTCGGTGGTCTGAGGCCGTAGTCAGAAGTGATGCATGATGTGTTGCGTATCCTAGCGTATCCTGTACAGACTCTTGGCATCAACCTCGGCTCAACCTCGGGCCCCTTGACCGCGAGCACTCGGGCCTCGGCAGATACCTCTGCCTTTTCGCGCGTCCGCGCCTTCGCACTTGATTCAAGACGCTGGTGTTCACAATTATATACCTTCGGTTGAATAAACTGGCTGACCCTTCTAATGGTCATCAAGCCGCTGATCAGAACTCGAGCCTCGGCACCCCGCCGCAGGGGCGGCACACTTGTGGCTTGATGATCATCTTTAACAAGCTTTAACGCCGCTAATAATTAATAAGCAACACTGACACCGCGCCAGTGCTCGAAGGGCTGCCCGCAAACATGCGCAATCGCGATTGATGGTAGCGGGAAATACCTGTGGCGAGGAAGAAATATACAGCGTATTTGCACGCGCCATGATTCACGGTGCACAATGCATTCGGAATCATATGTAAGAGCAAGCCAAGACTGGGAAAGCAGAAACCAAGACAGCATTCTATGATACTACTATTAAACTTGTCGCGGATTGAAAGGTGCCCTAGGGTGCCCCGGCAGGAATATTAATGTACACGGTCAGGGTTGCCGGCGGCGCGGTTGGTGTCGCTGTCAGCGTCATTGGCGGTGATCATCAGGCATGCCCCTGTATCTCGACTCGAGCGGAACAGACTACAGTCTGAGTGTAACGATGCCGGCTCGAACTGGGTGGTTCTAGGTGGTTCTAAGGGTAGCCAAGAAAGCTTGAGCTCGTGGCCCTCAGTCGTATGGTATTGAAAAAATGAAAGTAAGATGGTGGCGCACCCATTTATTAATTCTTGCGGAGTGAGATGTTTGAGATGTGCCGCAATCACAAAATTTTCAACTTGCAAAACATGCCACAGAAACGCGGTCAGTTCAGTTGGAACTTCAGGGGCGTTGTCATTAACGTCAGCGGACAGTATCCGTGTGATTACTCATTAGCGTCGCTAATCACGATGATCATCATGTATGCCTTTGTGTGCATGCGTCGAGCGCGGTAGCGGCTAATGACCCTAATTATAATGAGCACCGGGAGGCACCGAGTAGCGAGCAGCGAACCGCGATGTGGTGCCGACTCTCCACACTGGCAGGATTTGCTGTGAAGCGCGATCACATGATGGTCTAGCTTCTGAGCTGTGTGTAGGCATGCATAGTTGGCGGCTCAGCTGCGGTGGGACCTCTTGGGACCTAGGTAGTACTGAGAGGGATGGGGTGAGATGGGCTTATTGCGAGCAAAACACGTACGTGAAATCACCGCAAAAATCGCAACTTACACCATGGTTGGAGACACGGTCAGGGGTGCCGTGCACCGTGCAGTGTGCGCCGTGTCATAGCCAGATCTGGAGGCTATCACAGGCAGAGACTGGCAGGTATCAATAGGAATGTCATTAGGGATGATCACATCGGCCGCGCGCGCGTCAACTTCGAGCGGTTAATGACCCTAATTAGCAACGCATGCAACTTGGAAGCCAATATGTGTGTTCGGGAGTCGGGGTCAGGGGGGTGCCGATGCTGGTGCGGCCGATGTCGTCACATATGCATACGCAACTCCTAGCCTCTAGGGCCCGAGGATATGCGCGACATGCAAAAAGATCATACCCGACCGAAGCCTGAGTCATCAAAATTATGCCAATTACAAACCGGTAGCATCATGATGCGCTCCCGGTCGCGAGTCGTGGTCAGGGGTGCCAGAGTTAGCGTTGACTAGGACGATGAAACCAGGCGTCTCCAGTTACCCTAATGGGCGCTGCGCTGAGCAGCGAGGTGCGGTGCGCCACAGGGGTGCAGAAGGGTGCAGAGTCTCCACACCAGGATAAATAAAACACGCCCCGGGGCACCGTGGGTTATGTCAGATATACATAGAGGCTGTCAGATTCACTGTCACTGTCAGCTATCAATGTCAATAGCGATGATCATATCATGCATCAGGTGTGCCCCTGTATCTGCCTATATACACCTGTGTGCAGGCATGTGCAGGCAGGTGTCGAGCGCGTCAACGGCTAATAACCCTAATGAGAAGCGTGCAACGTACGAATGGACCGGCGGTAGCTGCGCGCGAGTTGCCGTCTGCGGGGATGTCCAAGCCCCGCCATGTGCAGGATTGGTAATATCTTTCCGCGAGGAAGCGATGTGTGTGCTTGTGCTATGTGCCAAATGGTGGCTGGAAGCCGACTCCCGAGTGGTGCGTGACAGCGGAGGCAAGACCGAAGAAGCACCCTGGAGGACTCAAAGAGGGCTTGGGCTTGACCTCGAGCAAGGCAGAAACGCGGACGGCAACCCCGCGCTGAAAGAGGTTATATGGTATATCCGCTAGGTCCGTTGTTTGCCTTGGAAGCTTTTGGACAACATCGCGCGCCACCGTGATATCACCATTGAATTCCACTTACCACGTCACCGCGCTGCTCGCATATAACCTGGGCCTCAGAACCACCCCTCCCAATACTCTACAACAAACGCACTTCAAATGAGCGGCTCCATGCAATCCAACGTCGGCAATAGGCAGATCTATGAGGCAAATGAACAGCGGTGCGTGCCCAAGCGGACATCGCGCGCAATGTAGGGGCTGGGCTGATGCAGTGTGCAGCACCTCGAAGCAGGACAACCAGGCCGCGCGGGCGTACGAGGCGGGCAAGGACAACTCGCACAAGGACCTCGACTCCAAGTGCGTCCCGCCCCTCTTCCCCCGCTAATTACATGCTAATTGCTTGCGATGTCACTACGTATTAGGGACGAACGAAGCATCGGCAACCGCCTAGCGGCGGCAGAGAAGCACGGCAGGGACGAGGACGAGAATACAAAGACAATTACGGACCCGTTGGCGCCTGCGCGCGCGCATGGAAACGAGCCGTCGCGAGGCGCGAAGATTGATGCGGAGCTGCAGGCTGGGGAGGAGGAGGAGCTCAAGCGCAAGGGCAGGGCCTAAGTAATCAGAAGCGTTAATGTGTATCAGCGGCGGATGTAGGATATAACATGGTTTCGCGCCTATCATGCATGTTTCGCGGGAGGGGAAAGCTACCCTGAACCATCAGAGGGCTTCCTCGAGGTCATTAGGAGTCATTAGGGCTATTAGGGCCAATTAGGGCCAAGTATAAGGCACGTTCTGATGAAACTCATGTGCACAGACAGCCGTAATACAACGTCGTTCCCAGGACGCCGGCCAGTACGCGCTGTCCACGTGACTGGCAGTTGACGCGAGAATGGTTTACAATTTTTAATTTGGAGATACTTCCGCGTCAATATATAACTGCCGATACAAACGGACACGCTTTCTCCTCCCACCAACCACCCATCCATCCTCCGCTTCGACATGGACGCTACCACGCAGGCACCCCCGGCAAAGCTCGCAAGGACGACCTCGGCGATGAGCACATCCTCAGAGGGCAGCTCCAGTTTTGTCAACGAGAGCGGCGCAGGCCAGGTTTACAGGAGGACACGTACTCGGTTCACGCACCAGCAGCTCTCCATGCTCGAGCGCCTCTACGCCCGCACCAGCCATCCCACAAGAGAGGACCGCGACGCCCTCGCCAGGGCCGCCGGAATGTGCGTATCGTCCAGCTGCGCATGTGATTGGGACCCGAAAACTGACTAATTGGCCCTTTTTGAAATTTTAGGGAAACCAAGCACATCACCATCTGGTTCCAGAACAAGCGCCAGAACGAGCGCAAGATGGCGCTGCAGGGCGGGAAGCCGCTCACCGTGACCTCCGCGCAGCCGCTGCCCGGCGCACCGCGGCATCTGCTGTACAACAACACCCTCGCCTCGCCGTACCACCCGCTCCCGCTCTCGTCCCTCTCTGCCCACTCGAGCGCCCACTCTAGCGCCCACTCGACACCCCACTCTACGGCGAGCACCCACCCGTATGCAGGCGCGGTGACTAAGCGCGCGCGGACCCGCTCGCACCCAACGCACCCCGCGCCGTACCTCAAGCTCACCCCTACCCCGCTCTCGCAGACCCGCACACACCCGTCGCTCGACCACATCGCCTCGCGCGCCGAGCTGCGCAGCCCGCCGCACTCCGCCCACTCCGCGTCCCGCTCGCCCCACCCCCACTCCCACTCGAGCAACAACAGCTCCGCCTTCAACTCCGCATTAGACGCGCGCGCCCATGCGCATACGCACGCCGGGTCCGCCTCGGCGCATTCCAACTCCAACTCCAATTCTGCGAACTCCACCCCGCGCAAGAACGACGCGGGCGCGAATCTGTGGGACGCGATGCCGACCTCGCCGCCGTCGCCGTTCGTGCGGCGCGAGACCGAGTTCGAGGCGCGCGGCGGGGCGCGGCGGACGAAGACGCTCGAGTGGGCGTGCGCGTCCGCGCGGATGGGCGCACCGCACCGGCGGGGGGCCGGCGCGAAGGTCGAGCGGCACTCGCATGCGCGGCGGACGAGCGGAGGCGGGGGGATGGACGTAGACGGGAATGGGAACGGGGGGGATGGGGACAGCGACGCGACGGACGAGACGGTGGAGGCGCACGAGGCGGTCACGCCGAGCAGCAGCGTGAGCAGTGTGCCTGATGTCGGCAAGGGGGCGGGCGCGGCGATGGAGGACGAGGATATGATGGCGGCGTACGTCCTCTGCGGGCTCGGGCGCACGCGGTGACGCACCCGCACTAGATCTTGGCTCGGCCATCTTGGACTATTTAATGTTATTATGCGGTGAGGAGGGTTGGGTTGAGGGCAGCAGTTGTACATGCGCACATATTTGTTCTTGAAAAAAGTATATATCTCATATCTCATTACATACTGCACATAGGTTTTGTATCTAGCTAAATTATTTGCAGTATTTAAATAACTGTATACCCATGTTCATATGCATATTCGCTGCAGCAGCTTTTCAAGTGCACAGAGCGTTGGATTTTGGATTTGCTCTTGGGAGGCGCGTGGGCGGGCGACAGGCTCATTCTCTTCCCGTTAACTCCCACTACGAACACTCACGAGTCACCGGTCCTGGTGACTCGAGGAGATCAATGGGCTGTGCACTTAGTTTTGTCGGCCAATCGTACGCCCCCAGAGGTAATACTAATAGGAGAAGGGTCGCTTTCCGCCCAATGATGATCCCCAGAGACATATATCGTGATGCCGACCCCTGCCGACCCGCGCGCAGTGCACGTTGATGGCAGCGGCCTTGCCTCTCCCGTAGCCACACCGAAAGGAATGAAGACAGCCGTTCCTTCTTCCAACGCAGCGCGGTGGTGGTGGTGGTGTGGTGGTGGTATTCTGTTTGGTGAGTGATTCCTCCCTCTGCTATTATTGGTTGGTTATTGATCGCCTTCAAGAACTTGTGATCATCCGATTGTCCGTCGAGCTCTTCTTCGGATAAATATGTGCGCTGGCACCGGCTGGTTCCTGCTAGTGGGTGAAAGAACCTCCTCTGGTGCTTCTCATAGTATCTCGCTCGGAGGACCGTTTTTCAATGGAAGGGAAGGCCCCGAAAGCCATAGCATCGCCATCTGCTAGCTACTCTCACAGGCGGTTACCAAGGCTGCCGTCCCTCCAATTCACAAGTATACCGCACATGGCCCACGGCGCTTGCAACTCCTCCGAGCGAAGTTGGAAAATGAATATCAATATGCCAAAACGCAAGCTTTTAACCGTGTATACACAGCACTTGGCCGTCCTGTTATCCAGACGGTGATGAGTCTAGTAAGCGTGTATGGCCCGTGCTCGGGCGGATATTTCACTCTGTCAAGCATTGCACTGCAAGGAGATAGCAGGATGCTGTGAAAGAGATTAGCAGGTAGCAGAACATGGCCGGGTATTATCCGACCTTCCCTTCTTAAGCGGAACTTTGGGTCTGCACCGGAATCTATTCAAACTAGGTCAACCATGTTCCCCACGGCCACTCTCCTAGCGTTATCCTTCCTCGCTGCTGGGCGCGCCCAACAGGTGGGCACGCAGCTTGCCGAGGTACATCCTCCTCTCACTTGGGAAACGTGCACAGCAAGTGGCGCCTGCACAGCCCAAGCCGGTCAGGTTGTACTTGATGCCAACTGGCGTTGGGTGCATTCGACCACGTAAGTCATCATCGATTATTTCTGCCTGAGCATCTTCTTACAAAAATGTGACAGCGGTTACACAGACTGCTTCGTTGGCAATACGTGGGACGCGACCTTGTGCCCGGATCCCGCTACTTGCGCATACAACTGCGCGCTCGACGGCGCTGATTACAGTGGCACATATGGTGTGACCTCGAGCGGCAATGCGCTCAAACTCGAATTCCTCACCACCAACACCCAGGTCAACTTAGGCTCCCGTCTTTACCTTATGGCCAGCGACACCGACTACGAGATTTTCAAGCCGTTGAACATGGAGTTGAGTTTCGATGTTGATGTCTCCGACCTTCCCTGCGGTTTCAACGGCGCCCTGTACTTCTCCGAGATGTCTGCCGATGGCGGTCTCGCAGCGTACGCTGGTAACAAGGCCGGCGCCAAATACGGAACCGGATACTGTGATTCGCAGTGCCCTCGCGATCTCAAGTTCATCAACGGTGTAGTAAGCATCCATTCCTTTAGTAGTCCATGCACTCTGTCTTATGCTTTTTTTAGGCAAACACAGTTGGTTTCACATCAAATTCTGCCACCTCTGGCACGGGCAGCCTTGGGTCCTGCTGCAGTGAGATGGACATCTGGGAGGCCAACTCCATCTCAGCAGCGTTCACCCCGCATCCTTGCTCAGTCACCGGCCAGACCAAATGCACTGGCGCTGCGTGTGGCTCTCCCGGCGGGTACAGCGGCGTCTGTGACCCCGATGGCTGTGATTTCAACTCCTACCGCATGGGTAACACCGGCTTCTACGGCCCGGGAAAGACGGTCGATACCACGAAGCCGTTCACAGTAGTCACGCAGTTTATCACCAGCGACAACACCTCCACCGGCACGCTCGCTGCCATCAAGCGCCTATACGTCCAGAACGGCGTCGTCATTCAGAACAGCCAGTCTACCATCGCAGGCGTCACGGGTAACGACATTACCGCCGCATTTTGTGACGCGCAGAAAACTGCGTTTGGTGACACCAACGACTTCGACACTAAAGGTGGACTCCCTGTCATGGGCGAGTCCCTGGGACGCGGCGCCGTTCTCGTTCTGAGTATATGGGACGACTATGATACAGGCATGCTCTGGCTCGACAGCGACTACCCCGCGAACGCCAGCGCGACCGTGCCTGGTGTTGCCCGCGGCACCTGCGCGATCACCTCCGGCGTCCCTGCCACCCCCGAGATAGGGCCCGATGGGCCCACCCCATCTGTCACCTACTCAAACATCAAGTTTGGTCCCATCGGCTCGACTGGCAAAACCAGCCCTGGTGTAACCAAGTGACATTGTAAGTGTGTATGTACAACACTTTTAGTTATAGTTGCCTATCGTGTAAAATAAGCAGCATATTCACCATCTCGTACTTTCTAACATATGACAGTCGATGCGGCATCAAACACGACGTCCCGGGCCCCACCAAGACAAGAACGAAATAGTAATTCAAAGCAAGTTCGAAGTGCAACGGTACGAGGCGCGGCGATGGCCCGGGAGAAAGATCAAGGATATCATCATCTCTCGCACCGGGGAGTTTTCACTCCTCGCAATAACTGATCTCGTCCAATTTGAATTCATGGCCGGTAGACCATTAATTTATGTATGCATTTGCAACTATCGTGATTTTGCATTCTCGAAAAGGCCACTGGCCACATACATCGATCTCACTGACTACGAGCCGGACATGATGTACTGCACACGATTACATCAGATATGGCACGAGCAGTTCCTTTGGTAGAGCAGATATAGGCCTGAGGGAATTCTGAATTCGGCCATGTTCCTTCCTCGCCGCCTCCAGTGAAACAGATATGTGCAATCGGTCAACAATATACTTTTTTAAATGCCATATCACATCAGCCCCCCCCCCCATTTACAAAGCTGCCCCAAGCTCCAGTATCATTTGAGCCGTATACTCTGAATCAAGAAAGTCTTACAATTTTTGACCGCCCCAGGCCCGTGCGAAATGACGTCTAAGCTCGGTATGGGGTTGATGTCCACGTCTGGGCAAAACATTAGCGTTAAAGCAGCATCTGTATTCGTTTGTGCATGATGAGTATTTGTCGTGGCCACCAGATCTGCCGCCAGAGGGTAAAATGCTGGAAGATTTAGCTTCTTCATGAGAGTCGCCTCCTATAAGCTGAACATCCGCGCAGGGTCCGACTGCTCTGCCCCGAAAAGTGCCGCGGGAATCGTATCGACAACGACAACGAATATGCTTGTATCCATACGCTTTGGGTGATTCTTGAGACCGAAAGCATTACGACTCGCCTAGAGAAGAGCCGCGCGGTGATGTGTGCCAGTGGTTCCATGTTCTCAAGGATACTACTATCCTTGCGAGTCGTTGCGACGGGCATCTGAGGAACTCATCCTGATAATTTTGCTCTGCAATTTCCCAGACTCTGATGTGCGTTGCTCCTGGTTGAATGTGCAGTGTGATGGCGTTGAAAATATATGAGCAAGAATCACTACAGTGCCTCAAAATTGCCGCACCTCACGGTTACTCCAATTTTTCTTAAGACATTCACGACTCCAGTGCAGACTGCGTGATTGGAATAGGTGAGATCAAACGAAAGCAAGAAGGAATACGAAGCATTGACGAAGCACGTACGCAATGATATAATTCTGGGGGTATCTATCGGCCCGAACGTCGCACCCACCGTCCAGTCTGGGGTTCGGAATAGGTACACTGGGGGCATTGGCCAATTTTCGATCTTAGAAAAGCCTTCGAAAAGTGAGATAGGATAGAGAAATTTCATTGTCCTTTCCGTGTCTACAAATATTACCAAAATAATGAATTTTGCTCAGATTTTCATTGCCATTTTAGGCGAATTTGGCGCGGGAACCACCATTTTGTGGCTCAGAAGAATAATCCTTTTGTTAAGATTTTGCGAACGAGAAAATGTGTAGAAATTTCTTTACATATCTTATCTCGATTTTTGGAAGGCTTTTCTATCTAAAATTGGCCAATGCCTCTAGTATGCTAGCGGCGAACGTTGGGCGAACGCGTCTGAACGCGTCCGGACCACGGGGATCTCGGGGTTCAAGTCAGCGAGCCTAAAAGGAAGACTGGTGAGTGGCTAGCGGGGTGTTTCTCTTGCTATAAGCACTCTCACTGCTGCATAAGGCTCCAACCATTTGCAATTGGGCAAATATTAATGACGATGTACAATTGTCACGCCACAAACGATCGTATTCAGCAATCCGTTCGTTAAACGCCCGTCATCGTCACATCCGAGTCACTGCAATGATCTCGATGGCCTCAACGACGCGGGGAAGCAGTTGGGACACCAGAACCAGTTCCAGAACAAGCGCCAGAACGAGCGCAAGATGGCGCTGCAGGGCGGGAAGCCGCTCACCGTGACCTCCGCGCAGCCGCTGCCCGGCGCACCGCGGCATCTGCTGTACAACAACACCCTCGCCTCGCCGTACCACCCGCTCCCCCTCTCGTCCCTCTCCGCCCACTCGGCACCCCACTCTACGGCGAGCACCCACCCGTACGCGCGGTGACCAAGCGCGCACACCCGCTCGCACCCCGCGCCGTAGCTCAAGCTCACCCCCCGCTCTCGCAGACCCGCACGCACCCGTCGCTCGACCACATTGCCTCGCGCGCCGAGCTGCGCAGCCCGTCGCACTCTTCCCACGCCGCGTCCCGCTCGCCCCATCCCCACTCCCATTCCAACAACAACAGCGACAGCAGCAGCTCCGCCTTCAACTCCGCATTAGACGCGCGTGCCCATGCGCATACGCACGCCGGGTCCGCCTCGGCGCATTCCAACTCCAACTCCAATTCTGCGAACTCCACCCCGCGCAAGAACGACGCGGGCGCGAATCTGTGGGATGCGATGCCGACCTCGGCGCCGCGGCGGACGAGACCGGGTTCGGGGGCGCGGCGGACGAGCAGGGGCGGGGTATGGATATAGATGGGAACGAGAACGGGGGGGATGGAGACAGCGACGCGACGGACGCGACGGTGGACTACGAACATTCATGAATCACCGGTACAGGTGACTCGAGGAGACCAATGGGCTGTGCACTTGTCTTTTTCGGTCAACTGGACACTCCCGGAGGTAATACTAATAGGAGAAGGGTCGCTTTCCGCCCAACAGTGATACCCAGAGTCACATCTTGATGCGGTCTCGACTCTTCCGCAGCCTCACCAAGACAGTCGTTCCTTCTTGCACCAGTGGCTATATCTACCCCGACACAGCGCAGTGGTGCTGCTGGTGCTGGTAGCGGTGTTCTGTTTGGTGGGCGATTCGATTTCCTCCCTCTGCTATTGGTTGGTTATTGATCGCCTTCAAGAACTTGTGATCCTCCGATAATCGATTGGCGCGTTCGTCGAGCTCATCTTCGGGTAAATATGAGCGCTGGCACCGGCTGGTTCCTGCTAGTGGGTGAACAAACCTCCTCTAGTGCCTCTCATAGTACCTCGCTCGGAGGACCGTTTTTTAATGGAAGGCACGGGAATGCCCCGAATGCCCTAGCATCGCCGTGCTAGCTACTACCACACAGGTGGTTACCGATCCAAAGGCTGCCCTCCAATTCACAAGCATACACGGCCCACAGCAAGCTGGAAAATCAATATGCCAAAATGCAAGCTTTTAACCGTGTATACACAGCACTTGGCCATCATGTTATCCAGACGGTAACGAGTCTAGTAAGCGTGTATGGCCCGTGCTCGGGCGGATATTTCACTCTGTCAAGCATTGCACTGCAAGGAGATAGCAGGATGCTGTGAAAGAGATTAGCAGGTAGCAGAACATGGCCGGGTATTATCCGACCTTCCCTTCTTAAGCAGAACTTTGGGTCTGCACCGGAATCCATTCAAACTAGGTCAACCATGTTCCCCGCGGCCACTCTCCTAGCGTTATCCTTCCTCGCTGCTGGGCGCGCCCAACAGGTGGGCACGCAGCTTGCCGAAGTACATCCTCCTCTCACTTGGGAAACGTGCACAGCAAGTGGCGCCTGCACAGCCCAAGCCGGTCAGGTTGTACTTGATGCCAACTGGCGTTGGGTGCATTCGACCACGTAAGTCATCATCGATTATTTCTGCCTGAGCATCTTCTTACAAAAATGTGACAGCGGTTACACGACTGCTTCACTGGCAATGAGTGGGACGCGACCTTGTGCCCGGATCCCGCTACTTGCACAGCCAACTGCGCGCTCGACGGTGCTGATTACAGTGGCACGTATGGTGTGACCACGACCGGCAATGCGCTCAAACTCGAATTCCTCACCACCGGCGGTCAGGCCACCGTCGGCTCCCGTCTTTACCTTATGGCCAGCGACACCGACTACGAGATTTTCAAGCCGTTGAACATGGAGTTCAGTTTCGATGTTGATGTCTCCGACCTTCCCTGCGGTTTCAACGGCGCCCTGTACTTCTCCGAGATGTCTGCAGATGGCGGTCTCGCAGCGTACGCTGGTAACAAGGCCGGCGCCAAATACGGAACCGGATACTGTGATTCGCAGTGCCCTCGCGATCTCAAGTTCATCAACGGTGTAGTAAGCATCCATTCCTTCAGTAGTTCATGCACTCTGTCTTATGCTTTTTGTAGGGAAACACAGTTGATTGGACATCAAATTCTGCCACCTCTGGCACGGGCAGCCTTGGGTCCTGCTGCAGTGAGATGGACATCTGGGAGGCCAACTCCATCTCAGCAGCGTTCACTCCGCATCCTTGCACTGTCGTCGGCCAGACCGAGTGCACTGGCACCGCTTGTGGTACCACCAACAGGTACGGCAGTGCATGTGACCCCGACGGTTGCGACTTCAACTCCTACCGCATGGGTAACACCTCCTTCTACGGCCCGGGAAAGACGGTCGATACCACGAAGCCGTTCACAGTAGTCACGCAGTTCGTCACCAGCGACAACACCTCCACCGGCACGCTCACTGCCATCAAGCGCCTATACGTCCAGAACGGCGTCGTCATTCAGAACAGCCAGTCTACCATCGCAGGCGTCACGGGTAACGACATTACCGCCGCATTTTGTGACGCGCAGAAAACTGCGTTTGGTGACACCAACGACTTCGACACTAAAGGTGGACTCCCTGTCATGGGCGAGTCCCTGGGACGCGGCGCCGTCCTCGTTCTGAGTATATGGGGCACGACTATGAGACCGACATGCTCTGGCTCGACAGCGACTGGCCCACGACAGCTGATCCTTCGATCCCTGGAATTGCCCGCGGTACCTGCGCGACCACCTCCGGTGCCCCACCCCCGAGATAGGGCCCAATGGGCCCACCCCATCTGTCACCTACTCAAACATCAAGTTTGGTCCCATCGGCTCGACTGGCAAAACCAGCCCTGGTGCAACTAAGTGACATTTTAAGTGTATGTACAACACTTTTAGTTATAGCTGCCTATCGTGTAAAATAAGCCGCATATTCATCATCTCGTACTTTCTAACATATGCCACTGGTCGATGCGACATCAACCACGACGTCCCGGGCCCCACAAAGACCAGAATGAAACAGTGATTCAAAGCAAGGTCAAAGTGCATATACCAAGCGTGCAACGGTACGAGGCGCGGCGAAGGGAGAGAGATTAAGGATATCATCGTCTCTCGCATCGGGGAGCTTCCCGTCGTTTTCACCACTCGCAATAACTGATCTCGTCCCATTTGAATTTATGCCGGTAAACTACTATGTTATGCATGCATTTGCAGCTATTGTGATTTTGCATCCTCGAAGAGACCACTGGCCACAAACATAGATCTCACCGACGATGAGTCGGACATGATGCCCTGCAGTCGCGATCACACCAAATATGGCACTGAGTTCGTTCGGTAGAGAAGAGACAGTCTTGAGCGAATTCTAATTTCTGAATTCGAACATGTTCCTTTCCCGCCGACTCAAGTACTAAACCCGTGAGGTCAGATGCTTGTCGCATGAGATGCTCCTGATCATGCTCCATTTGCTGAATTCTGTTTGCGATTGTAAATAGAGTAGTTTATTTACTCGCTGGTAAGAGACACGTCGCGATACTGTATAAACATGGCTTTAGGTTCGTCAATTGTCCCAAGGCTTTTTGAACTAAGCCATAGTGTTTCGTGTGACTGACATGCGAAATTTTGGGCCATGAGCATCCTCTGGGACACATTTTTGCCCAAGCCTCGCCCGAGCCACCAAAACAGCCTGTGGACTGCCGATTTAGACTTAGTTTTGAACCTAAGTCAAGTTCATCCCAGGTAGGAATTGGCATGATCCTAAGGTTGTGATTAAACAGTAAGCGAAGCACATAAGTGATCGAAATAAAAAACGGACCCACCGAGAGTTCTTATCGATGGCACCATTGAAAGAAATATTCCACTACGCTCTGTATTCACGGGTTCAAATGAGTTGAGCAGTGCTGATAGATTTTATTAGCCGTGTGGCTTTATAGGTAAACAAAGAGACGCCTAAAAGGCGACTGGTTATTTGTTGCTCTTTACCAAAGGCTTCCGGAACCCGACGAATTATTCTCTTGTCCTTCCCATGTTGGTCGCGCAATTCAAGTCCATTCATCTCGAATTCCGGAGTTAACCGACGAGAATTGGACTGCACCCTGAGGGGAACGAGTTAAAGTAGCATCGGTATTCGTTTTTGAGTGATGATTATCTGTCGTGGCCACTAGATCTGCCGCCTGAGGGTGGAATGCTGGAAGTTTTCGCTTCTCCATGAGAGTCGCCTCCTGTAAACTGAACATCCGCGCAGGGTCCTGCTCTGCCCCAGAAATGGCTGCGGGAGTGACATCGACTACCACAACGATTACGCTGGTATACATGCGCGTTGGATGATTCTTGAAATCGAAAGCATTCCGACTTGCCCAGAGAAGAGCCTGGCGGTGATGGTGGCTCCATGCTCGCAAAGATAGATAAGCATCTGAGGAACTCATCCCGACAATTTTGCTTTGTGATTTCCCAGACTCTGAGGTGCGTTGCTCCTGGTTGAATTTGCAGAATGACTGATGGCGTTTGAAATATATGAATTATCCTATACAGTGCCTGAAAATTGCCGCACTTTATGTTTACTCCAATCTTTCTTTTGACATTCGTGACTTTATTGCTCTCATTTGATCTTTTTCCGATTATGCAGTGCATGATCGGAGAGGGAGATCAAATGAGCAATAAGGGATACGAAGCACGTACGCAATATCTGGCAGAGTACGTCAAATCTAGCGTGTGGGAGGCGTAATTTGGCAGCTTACAGAGCACATTTGCAAGCTTTGCAAAGCGATAGCTTCTCCATAAGCCGAGTTACATCACAACTCCCGCACTGCATTGCACTTTTTTTGGCCATCTTAGTCGCTAGCCCGTAGGCGATTAACTCAGATGCAGATTCTTTCGACAGGATCGAAGAGCGACAATGAGAATAGCAAGATGATTAGCTAGACGGCACGTGGTCCGCATGATAATTTAACAATAGAATCCGATCGCTCGTTGTCCAGAACGCCCACTCAATTTTTGTGCCACTATCTGGCACTGCAACGTTACAGGACCGTCTGGCTAGCAACTTAACATCTCTTCTCGTACTGCTGATGCATTCTCCTGGATACCATCGGAATATTGATCAAACAGCAACTTCGGTCCTGTGGCCGTGTGGGTCTCATGCCCAACTTATGCCCGGTCCGTCGCTGCCAATCTGCCATATCCACCATATGCTAACAGGGGGCAGTTGCTCTAGCGAAATCTATAATCTAGATGTGCTGTCTTCACGCGGAGACAACTTGAACCTCGCTCTTAGCTGTACCGTGACACTCGTACATCGGGCATCCGGGGCTCTTGCCATTTAATTGCCTTTATTTGATCTCACCACGGAGACTCTGTGTTTTTTCACTTCAATTATGTGGAATGAGCCTCGACTACTCTAAATGGCGGCTATTTGGCCAGAGTGACGGCCCGAACTGTTATGTTTCACCACGCAGCGGGCCTGCGCCGCACCGAGATGTTTTGTTTCCCCATCAGAATGGTCACGATCAAAGCAGCTGTTTATAATCAAAACGGACATATGCATGCAACTCGCATACTACGAATTTAGCTCAAAATCTCCCCGAATCCACTTGCTGTGAATGTAACCTCAAACCCCAAATCTCAATATCTCAAATTTACTTGAAGCATGAAGGAAAATGGATCACGGTTCAACAAGATCCAAAGCTCGACTAAATTTGTAGGTTATCTCCAATGTCCACCTTGTATCCACTAAGTTGATCGCCTCTCGATAGTTTTACAACCAATAATAGCACTCCGCAGTCAGGCACCCATCCAATGGGCTCTGACCGTGACATCGCACACTGTACGAATTTCCCAAATTCATACATCCGTTAGAATTCTCACAAACCGCCACTCACGGCTTCGCTAATCATAGATGTGCAATGTGCGCAGGCCCAGGAACTTCGCTACCTCAAATACTCGGTTGTAACTCGGGCTGAAGACGTCGAAAGCTATTCTCGACGATGTCTTTTGCCACCTCAATGCAGCGTGGCGGTGAGCCGCTCCTCCCTCTATTATTGATCACTTTTGAACTTGTGATCCCTTTTGGCGCGTCCGTCGAGCTCATATTCGGATAAATATTGTGTCTTTGAGTGCTGGCCCTGCTGTTGCTCCCTGCTAGTGGGCGGAAAATGCCCCCTAGAGTCTCCCACGCTCCCTCGCGCAGAGGACCACTCTTTTACGGACGGGAAGTAACTCGCACCGAAAGTCCCTACATTGCCGTCTTCTAGCTACTCTCAGACTAGTGGCTGCTCCAAAGCTCTCCATTCCACCTTACCATCCGTGGGACACATCGCCTGCAGCTACTGCAAGCCGAAGTTGGAAAACCTAATTTGCCAAAAACATGTTGCCGAACTACCAACGGCCACATGTGGTAGCGAGTATGACCCGCGCTCGGGCGGATTTTTACTTCGACAAACAGTGCCCATCGACAAGGAGACGGCAGCGTGCTCACAGTGACTTTTATCAGGAGACGGCGGCCGGCCCGGGGTATTATCCGACCTTGCTTTCTTATAAACGAGCCTGAGCAGAACTTTGGATCTGCATTGGTTCCAACAAAGCTTCTCAGTTTCAGAGTGAGCATTTGACTTCCCTGTATTCCATTCTCTACTAATATATATATAAATTAGGTCAACCATGTTCCCCACGGGCACTCTCCTAGCATTATCTTTCCTCACCGCTGTGCGTGCCCAACAAATTGGCACGTCGCTCGCCGAGGTCCATCCTACTCTCACTTGGGAAACGTGCACAGCAAGTGGTACCTGCACAACCAACACCGGTCAGGTCGTACTGGATGCCAACTGGCGTTGGACGCATAACTCGTAAGTCATCATCGATTAATTTTTGCCCTCTTCTTACAAAAATGTGACAGTGCTTTCACGAATTGCTACACTGGCAATGAGTGGGACACTACCATCTGTACCAGCCCTACCGTGTGTGCAGCCGAGTGTGCTCTCGACGGTGCGGACTACTCTGGCACATATGGTGTGACCGCGACCGGCAATGCGCTCAAACTCGACTTCGTCACCACCAGCACCCAGGCCAACATTGGTTCCCGTCTCTACCTCATGGCCAGCACCACCGACTACGAGATCTTCAAGCCGTTGAATATGGAGTTCACTTTCGACGTTGATGTGTCCCAGCTTCCCTGCGGTCTCAACGGTGCCCTGTATTTCTCCGAGATGTCTGCAGATGGCGGCCTCGCAGCGTATTCTGGTAACAAGGCCGGCGCCAAGTACGGAACCGGATACTGTGATTCTCAGTGCCCTCGTGATATCAAGTTCATCAACGGTGTGGTAAGCTTGCCTTCCTCCGGTCGTTTATGCACTCTGTCTTATGTTTCTATACTAGGCCAACATAGTGGATTGGAACGCAACTTCTATCAACTCTGGCACAGGCAGCCTTGGGTCCTGCTGCAGTGAGATGGACATCTGGGAGGCCAACTCCGTCTCGGCAGCGTTCACCCCGCATCCTTGCTCAGTCACCGGCCAGACCGAATGCACTGGCGACGCATGTGGCTCTCCCAGCAGGTACAGCGGCGTCTGTGACCCGGATGGCTGTGATTTCAACTCGTACCGCATGGGAAACACCGGCTTCTACGGTCCCAGCAAGACAGTTGACACCACCAAGCCGTTCACCGTAGTAACCCAGTTCGTCACCAGCGACAACACCTCCACCGGCACCCTCACTGCGATCAAGCGCCTCTACGTCCAGAATGGCGTCGTCATCCAGAACAGTCAGTCGACCGTCTCAGGCGTCACCGGAAACGACATCACCACTGCATTCTGTGACGCGCAGAAGACTGCGTTTGGTGACACCAACTCCTTCGACACCAAGGGTGGGCTCCCTGTCATGGGCGAGTCCCTTGGACGCGGTGCCGTCCTCGTTCTGAGTATATGGGACGACTATGATGTCAACATGCTCTGGCTCGACAGTGACTACCCCACAACCAGTAGCGCATCGACCCCCGGAATCGCGCGTGGAACCTGCGCGACCACCTCCGGTGTCCCTGCCACCGTCGAGGCACAGGACCCCGGCGCATATGTCATCTACTCGAACATCAAATTTGGTCCTATCGGCTCGACTTATGGCACAACGAGCACTGGGACTACGACCACCTCGTCAGTCAAGGCCACCACCGCGACCTCCACCACCACCTCCTCCGCCGCCGGCGCCACCCAGTCGAAGTACGGACAATGGTAAGTCTACTGGCTGTTTGTATTGATGGCATTTAAACTCAACCTGTTCTTCTTTCCAGCGGTGGCACTAGCTACAGTGGACCCACCATTTGTGCCACAGGCAGTACCTGTACTCTCTCCACCGTGTACTACAGCCAATGCCTCTAAGAGGTTCAAGAATGGCTGAGGAGGTCCGAAACAAAGTTTCTTCTTTTTCTCTCATCACTGCACAGAAATTTTGTATGTAGATAAGTTATCTGCAGTATTTAACTGCTTGCCCCATGTCTATTTTGATATTCGCTGCTTCAGCGTCAGCTTCAACGCGGGGCACTTTGAATTTGGGCCTGCTAGTGATGCAAAGGTGGTGGGCGGCGAGGCCCGGGCCCCTTCTCTTCTTGGCTGTATCTATGAACACTCCCCAGTACTTACCGGCAACTCGAAGAGGCCAACGGGATGTGTGTGTATTTTTGTTAATGTGAGTGTAAGAAGGGCCCGGCTCGCTTTCAGCCTAATGATCCCTAAAGTCACATATCATGATGCCGGCCTGCACGTTGACAGTGACTCTACCCCTAACTTACCTTGGTGAAATAGCGAGACCTCCCATCTCGGACCGGAATCGCAAGGTGATATTATTATTTGTGATACATATGAGAGACTCGAGGAGATGCTTTTGATGGATCTTCGGCGTCGCCGGTGCCACCAGTGATAATTTATGTATGGTGTCATTGTCAGTATGTATGCGCAACACTTCTATAATTGCCTATCGTGAATAATAATCAACATGTTCGTTATCTCATATTTTCCAACACATGATAGTCAGCGCGACATCAAACACGATGTCCCAGGTCCCGCAATGACAAGCACGAAACGGTGATTCAAAGCAAGTTCAAAATGTGTTTACCGAGTCTCCAAACGTGCAACAGTACGATGTGCAGCGATGGGAGAGAGATCGATTATGGATATAATCGTCTCTCATACCGGGAATATTCCTATAGTTTTTCATTACTCGCAATAACTGATATCGTCTGAGTTGGATTTATGACTGGCGGTAGACTGGTAATTTTAGCAACTATCATGATTTTGCATCGCCTCGAAAAGACCACTGGCAGCAAATATTGATCTCACACACTATGAGTCGTAAATCATGTTCTGCAGTATTAGTGATCAGTCGCGATCGCACCAAGATTCAGTATGAACACCCGCCGATCTCGATTTCCCCATGAGTCGCCACCAAGTCGCCACATTAATATTGCTGCGCTGACAGCCATCTATTGGAGGCAAGTGAGACTGACCACGTAGATACCAGCGTGAATTATAAATTCGTTCAAGAAAGTTCGTAATTGCACGCTGATGGCAGTCCAAATGTATACAATTTCACCTCCCGTTCGATGTGCCGGTGCCATTTGCCACTCGCTTGCTCATGCTACAGTATCCGAGTACCGTGACTCGTCTCTGCTTTCAACGACTTCGTCCTCAAGATTACGTCTGTCCAGCCACTCAATCTCGTAAGGGAAACGAAGCGTATCACAATCTGGTCCCAGAACAAGTGCAAGATGGCGTTGTAGGGCAGGAAGCCGCTCGCTGTCAGCTCTGTGGCATATACTGTACAATAACACCCTCGCCTCCCGTATCAACCTCTTCGTCTACCGTCTCCGCCCAGTCTAGCGCCCACTATGTGGTCAGTATTCACTCGTACGTGCGCGCACCTGCTCGCACTCCGTGCCGTTGTATCTCAAGCTCACCCCCACTCCACTCTCGCAGACCCACATGCGCCCGTCGCTCGACCACATCGCCTAGCTTCGACGTCCGCCGCGCTCCTCCCAGTCCGCGTCCCGCTCCCATTTCGCCTTGGATGCGCATGCCCGCTCGGATTCGCACGCCAGGTGGCCTCGGCCCCTTCCAATTCCAATTCTACAACCACTACCCCGCGCAAATCCGACGCGGCCGCGAATCTGTGGGACGCGATGCCGACCTCTCCGTCGTCCCCGTTTGGACAATGCGAGACCGAGTTTGAGACGTGCAGCGGACGAAGAAGCTCGTGTGGGCGTGTGCGTCTGCACGGATGAGCGCGTCGCATCGGCGGGGCGCGAGTGCAAAGGTTGAAGGTTGAGCGGCACTCGAATGCACGGTGGACGGGTGGGGGGATGTATGTAGACAAGAATGGGAATGGGGCGTTAGATGGAGGAGGCGGGGATAGTGGTGCGACAGACGAGACTGTAGAGGCGCACCAGGGGCCCACGCATAGCAGCGTGAGCGGGGTGGGCGATGTCAGCAAGGGGTAGGACGCAGTGGAGATGTAGGCCGAGGATATGATGACTGCGTACGTCCTCTGCGGGCTCAGGCGCACGCGGTGACGCACCCGCTCCCACACCCACGCCGGACCTTGGGTCTGGGAGGTTCGGTGAGAGGGGTTGGGTGGGTTAAGGTTTGCAGCTGTACATGCGCGCATATCTGTTCTTGAAAAAAGTATATATCTCATTACTACACATAGATTTTGTATCGCTAAATACTGACTGTATACCCCATGTTCATATGTCACGTATTCACTGTTCAACGAGTTTCTGCTTCAAGTGCGCGGGTCATTGTCAATTGCAATGTAATTTGGACCTATTTGGACTCTGAACTCGGACTCTGGAGCCGGCAACAGGGCGGCTCCTTCTTCCCAACTGCGACTACGAACGCTCACCAGTACTCAACCAGCACCTGTACTGGCAACCTGAGGAGACCGTTGGACTGCGCACACGTTTTGGTCGGTCAATTGGATCTATCCCAACACAGCGCTCGCGGTGGTGGGCAGTGCCTTCCTTTGTGATTGATTGGTTGTTGATCACCTCGAGCCAATGGCAATCCTCCTCGGCCCGCCCGTCGAGCTCATTTTCGGATAAACTTTGGGTCTTCGGATGCTGGCACTCTGGTGGAAAACGTCCTCTGGACCCTCTCCTACTCCTGCCCGCGCTCGGAGGACCGCTTTTTTAATGGAAAGGAGGCCCCAAAATCACTAGCATCGCCGTCTACTAGCTACTCTAGCACAGCGGCTACTGCTCCCACTTGAAAGGCTGCCCTCCAATCCACAAGCTTGCCACACATGACCCACAGCGCCTGCAGTTCCTCCAAGCTGAAGCTGGAAAATCAATATGCTAAAAGTAGCAAGCTTTAACCGTGTATCCGTCAATGGTAATGAGTCTGGTAAGCGAGTATGGGCAGTATGGGCCGCGCTCGGGCGGATATTTCACATACGACAAGCAGTGCCCTGCAGGGATGGATACCAGCAGGTAGCAGGGCGTGGCCGGGTATTATCCGACTTCGCTTTCTTATAGACGAGCCTGAGCCAAACTTTGGATCCACATCGGAATCAATTTAAACTAGGTCAACCATGTTCCCCACGACCACTCTCCTAGTGTTATCCTTCCTCGCCGCTGGGCGCGCCCAGCAAGCTGGCACGCAGCTTGCCGAGGTCCATCCGACTCTCACTTGGGAAACGTGCACAGCAAATGGTGCCTGCACAACTAACACCGGCCAGGTCGTGCTGGATGCCAACTGGCGTTGGCTGCACCAAACTTCGTAAGTCTTTATTGAATCATTTTTGGCCTGAGTACCCTCTCATTACTAAAATTTTAGGAGCACCACGAACTGCTACACTGGCAATGACTGGGACGCGACCTTGTGCCCAGATCCCGCTACTTGCGCAGCCAACTGCGCTCTTGACGGTGCGGACTATTCTGGCACATATGGTGTGACCGCGACCGGCAATGCGCTCAGACTCGAATTCCTCACCGCCGGAAGTCAGCCCACCCTCGGCTCCCGTCTTTACCTCATGGCCAGCAACACCGACTACGAGATTTTCAAGCCGTTGAACATGGAGTTCACCTTCGATGTCGATGTTTCCGCCCTTCCCTGTGGCCTGAACGGAGCTGTGTACTTCTCCGAGATGTCCGCGGATGGTGGCCTCGCCGCATATTCTGGCAACAAGGCCGGTGCCAAATACGGAACCGGATACTGTGATTCGCAGTGCCCTCGCGATCTCAAGTTCGTCAACGGTGTGGTAAGCATCCCTTCCTTGAGCCGTCCATGCACTCTATCTTACCTCTTTGCAGGCAAACGTCAAGGGCTGGAGCGCAACTTCTGCATCCACCGGCACAGGAAACTTCGGATCCTGCTGCAGTGAGATGGACATTTGGGAGGCCAACTCAGTCTCAGCAGTGTACACGCCTCACCCTTGCACTGTCGTCGGCCAGACCGAGTGCACTGGCACCGCTTGTGGTACCACAAACAGGTACGGCAGTGCATGTGACCCTGACGGTTGCGACTTTAACTCCTACCGCATGGGTAACACCTCCTTCTACGGTCCGGGTGGGACAGTTGACACCACAAAGCGGTTCACCGTAGTCACGCAGTTCATCACCAGTGACAACACCTCCGCCGGCACGCTCACTGCGATCAAGCGCCTATACGTCCAGAACGGAGTCGTCATTCAGAACAGTCAGTCAACCATCTCAGGGGTCACCGGCAACGACATAACCACCGCATTCTGTGACGCGCAGAAGACTGCCTTTGGCGACACCAACGACTTTGACACCAAAGGCGGACTCCCTGTCATGAGCGAGTCCCTTGGGCGCGGCGCCGTCCTCGTTCTGAGTGTGTGGAACGAACCATATGAGGCCAACATGCTATGGCTCGACAGCGACTACCCCACGACAGCTGATCCTTCGACCCCCGGAGTTGCCCGCGGTACCTGCCACACCACCGGTAGCCTACCCCCGATAGAGCCCACTGGCCCCCCCCCATCTGTCATTTACTCGAACATCAAGTTTGGTCCTATCGGCTCGACTTACGCTGGCACAAGTAGCAGTGCCGCCACCTCCATCGCTACCTCTGCCGCCGCCACCCAGACGAAGTAAGACAATGGTAAGTCTGTTGGCTGTTTGTATTGATAACATTTAAACTCAACCTGTCCTTCTTTCCAGCGGCGGCGCTGGCTACACTGGAGCCACTGTCTGTGTCATAGGCAATACCTACATGTATGCCAATGCCACTAAAAGGTTCAAGAATGGGCAAGGAGATTTGACAAAGAGTTTATTTAATCACATAGATATCACTTGTTTTTGTTTTTCCATTTGTTCTGGGGCGGGGGGGGGGGGGGGGGGGGGGGTATTCATCACATTACTGCACGTATATGTATGCGTAGATTTCATATCTAGCTGAATTGTGTACGGTATTCAATTGCATGCCCCATGTCCATGTTCATATTCGCTGCTAGTTCGCAATCACATACCGACAGTCTAAGTGTCTACAATTTCATTTCCCGTTCAATATTCGGGTGCCATTCACTTGCGTCACATGCCGCAATATATCATGTCACAGTGTCCGAGTACGCATCTCCTTCGTCTTCGCTTTCAACGACTTCGTCCTCGTGGTCGTATCTGTCTAGCCACTCAACTTCGTAGCCCGGATCAATTGCAGGGTCATACTGCATCACCTCGGACACGCCCTCCAAGGCCTTCATAAACTTGAAGCCCTTCACCAGACTCTTCGGCAACTTGAGCACTTTCACCGGATACCCTGAAAGCCTCCGCTCCTTCATAGCCAGCACCAGCCTCATTTCAAATACACTGTGCACATTGGGAAGCGACAACACTTCAAGAGAAGGCCATCGGTCCCATGCACCAGCTGAGCGAGAGGTGTCGCTGAAGACCTGGATGAAGTTCTTGATGTTTCTGTTCAGGAGTGCAAAATGTGTTATGCGAGGGAGGGCAGCTATAAATGTGTTCCACGCGGGCACCCTGATGTTTTCTTGCTGCAACGACTGCACAGTCAAGGACCGCAGCAGCGGGAATCTGGGGGCAGGATTGGATCTAAGGAGCATCAAAGATATTCTGTCCATGTGGGCGCCGTCCATGTGACCGAGGTAAAGGGACTGCAGACGCGGGACGACTAGCGCTTTCAGCACCTTGTCATAGTCCCATAAAGAGTGTAAATGGAGAGAGTTGAGTGATGGCAGTGCGATGGTGGTGTCGTCCTGCCACTCCGTAAAGTTGATAATGCTGAGCACGAGGTGCGTCAGCGAGGTAAGGCCGCTGATCGTATGGTTTGCCCAGGTAGGATGGAGGTCTTCGAATGGCGCCTGGTACTGCAAGCTCGTGACGCCGTTGAGAGGCGGGCAGCAGCTGTGCAAAGTAATTCCGCGGAAATGAATGGATCGAAGTAGAGGAGCACCGTTGACAAATACGTCGCGTGGGTGGGCTGGCTCCATGTGTTCGTCCATTTCCCCGTCACTGGTAAGATAGTGTATTTCTAAATGACGCAGAGTTGGTGCGGAGGATGGCAAATCGTCAAGGAAATCCTCCATGTCATGAAATGAATCAAATTCGCAGTGTAGCCGATTCCACCGTCCCACTAGTGAGAATGCAAGGCGGATGATGCTGGTCAAGTTCGCAAAACTATCTTCCCCAAAAGAAAGTATTCGTATATTCAGTGGCATGGCCCCAGAGCGCTGAATGTATTTCAATGACAAGTCTTGAGAGTAATGTCGCGTATCCATCATGATGTTCGTCCAAAGATGAGGGCAGACGAGGGCCACGGCGCGCCAGTGACGTACCACATGCGAGATTTCGATCTCGAAAGGTAACGATCCGCTGCTGTTAGAGCCTGGATGTCCTGAATAATGTGTATGGCAGCCCATTTCAAATATGGCACTGAGTAGTTCGTTTGGTAGAGCAGAGATAGGCCTGAGCGAATTCTGAATCCGAGCATATTCCTTTCTCGCCGACTCGAGTGAAACCGTTAGCTCGGATGCTTGTCGCATGAGATGCTCTCTATCTTGTTCCATTTGCTGAATCCTGTTTGCAATCGTAATCAGAGCAGTTTCTTTGCTCGCTGGTACGAGACGCGTCGCAATAAGTGAAGTACATAAGTGATCGAAGTTAAACGGACTCACTGGGAGTTCCTATTGATGACATTATTGAAACATGTACTCCACGACACTCTGCATTCACAGATTCAAACGAGTTGAACAGTCACGGTGTCGATGGATTTTCGAGTTATCATTTCAGGCAAACAAAGAGACCCGTATCTGACTGGTTATTTACGTCTGTTTACCAAGAGCTTCCGGAACCCGGTTATCCGCCCCTTGGCCCCATTCATCTCGTGTTCTCGCATTGACTGAGCATGGGATCGCACCCTGAAGGAAAGATGACGCTGTGGTCGATCATCATCATCATCATACGATGTCGACACAGCCATCGCTACAAGCGGAGCTTAGAGCTGGGGGTCAAACTTACCCTCTGGATGCGCCGGCGACCTTCGTCATATCTATTTTCCCCAACGAGCTGCTTGAGATCTTGATATCTAACATCTCACCCCATTGGCGTCAGCTCCCGCACGACATTCCTCGACTATGGATGTGTGTCATCATCGCTACCGCTCCACACCTGTCCGAACTGCGAAACGACGAATATAAACCTTTCATCAAGTACGTATACTCTCACTCAGCTTATCATCAATAAAACCCATGTAGAATGCTTAGGCGTTGATGTTTTCGATTTCCCATTGCTCAAAGGTCTATATCATCTCATATCATTTTACATGTTCTCATCACTCTCAATTTGAATACATTATATCCTGAGTCATTCAACGCGACTCAAATGGCCAAGATCGTTGCTGTTTCTATCGCACATAGATTGATATACAAATTCCCCCATTTGCGTCATCTTACCATTTCTTTGAGAAAAGGACGGAAACTATCATTTCCTTTGGAACGGTCTTCAGAACGCATGACCGAACATTGAACATTTTATGTTGTTGGATGCCGATGCCGGTGCCTTCCTGCTATGCTTTGTGGAGCGAGGCGATCCGTTCAAAACATCCCGTGGCTCAAGCTCGATATACCGTATCGCTGCCCAACGCAGAAACCAAACTTGTAGACATAATTGTCAAGCATGATAACATAGGTTATCCCGCTCGCAAGTTGCAGCTATCTCAGGCCCTGTTTTACGATGAAGGGAATCGCAGGAGAGATGTGAAACAAGAGGTGGAGGTTCTCGCAGGTTCATTCGCAGCGTTTCCAGCTGAGTGTCGTAGTAAGAAGTGGTTCAAGGGTAATGGATCAGATGATGATGATGAATTAGACGAAGAGGGGGCGGATGGATCAGAAGAGGGGAAGATATGGGAAGAAGATGAATGGGAAGCCGGGAATACCTGATACTCCCTCGTGGAAAGAAATCAAGATTTGTTCAAGCGGTCAACTGTATAATTTTCAAAATGCCACATCACATTAGCTCCCCTAAGCTCCAGCATTCATTGAGCCGTGTACTCGGAATTAGGAAAGTCTTCCAATCTTTGACCGTCTCAGGCCCGTGCGAAAGGACATCTAAGCTCGGTATGAGGTTGATAGCCACGCCCGGACTAAACACCAGCGTTAAGGCAGCATCGGTATTCGTTTGTGCGTGATGGCCACCAGAACTGCCGCCTGGGGGTGGAATGCTGGAAGATGTTGTTTCTCCATGAGAGTCGCTTTTTGTAAGCTGAACATCTGCACAGGGTCCTGCTCTGCCCCAGAAATGGCTGCGGGAGTGACATCGACTACCACAACGAATACGCTGCCAGTGGTAGACATGCGCGTTGGATGATTCTTGAAATCGAAAGCATTCCGACTTGCTCAGAGAAGAGCCGGGCGGTGATGGTGGCTCCATGCTCGCAAAGATAGATAAGCATCTGAGGAACTCATCCCGACAATTTTGCTTTGTGCTTTCCCAAACTCTGAGGTGCGTTGCTCCTGGTTGAGTTTGCAGAATGACTGACGGTGTTTGAAATATATGAAGTATCCTATACAGTGCCTGAAAATTGCCGCACTTTATGTTTACTCCAATCTTTCTTTTGACATTCGTGACTTTATTGCTCTCATTTGATCTTTTTCCGATTATGCAGTGCATGATCGGAGAGGGAGATCAAATGAGCAATAAGGGATACGAAGCACGTACGCAATATCTGGCAGAGTACGTCAAATCTAGCGTGTGGGAGGCATAATCCGGCAGCTTACAGAGCACATTTGCAAGCTTTGCAAAGCGATAGCTTCTCCATAAGCCGAGTTACATCACAACTCCCGCACTGCATTGCACTTTTTTCGGCCATCTTAGTAGCTAGCCCCTGGGCGATTGACTCAGATGCAGATTCTTTCGACATGTTCTTACTAGATAGAGCCCGCTGGTACAACACTAGTACTGGTTGAGTACTGGTATCATTGAACGGCAGAACGTTGAGCGAAATTCAAGAGGGAAGGGAAGGGAAGGAGAAGGTGCAAATGGCACTCACGGGTAAAGCCATTGTTTATCTATCGCGATCGAAGAGCGACAATGAGAATAGCAAGATGATCGTGAAGAGCGATCTGACTGTTGAAAATTGCTGGCTAGGCCGCACGTGGTCCGTGTGATAATTTATCAATAGAATCCGCTCGCTCGTTGTCCAGAACGCCCACTCAATTTTGGGCCACTATCTGGCACTGCAACGATACAGGACCGTCTGGCTAGCAACTTAACATCTCTTCTCGTACTGCTGACACATTCTCCTGGATACTATCGGAATGTTGATCAAACAGCAACTTCGGTCCTGCGGCCGTACAGGTCTCATGCCCGACTCATATCCGGTCCGCCGCTGCCAATCTGCCATATCCACCATATGCTAACATGAAGTAGTTACCCTAGCGCAATCTGTAATGTAGATCCGCTGTCTTCACTCGGAGACAACTTGAACCTTGCTCTTAACTATACCGTGACACCCGTGCATCGGCGGACACCCGGGGCTCTTGCCTCAATTGGCTTCGATTGATTCCACCATAGAGGCTTTGAAGTCTTCACTGTGCGTAATGAGCCTCGACTGCTCTAAATGGCGGTCATTGGACCTCACAGTAACGGCCCGAACTGTTGTGTATGACCGCGTAGCGGGCCTGCGCCGCACCGAGATGTTTGGTTTCCCCATCAAAATGATCACGATCAAAGGAGCTGCCTATAATCATAATGGACATATGCACGCAACTCATATACCACAACTTCTGCTCAAAACCTCCCCGAACCCACTTGCTGTGGATGTAACCTGACTCGAGTCCCAAACTTTGATATCCGAGTCTTACATTTACTTGAAGTCTAAAGGAAAATGGATCACGTTTGAACAAGATCCAAAGCTCGGTTGAATCTTGTGTCTCATGTCCACTTTGTGTACACCAAACTGATCACCTCTCGCTAGTTTTATCACCAAAAATAGCACTCCGCAGTCAGGCGCCCATCCAACCCACTCTTACCGTGACATCGCACATTGCACGAGTTTCCCAAATTCAGATATCCGTTCGAATTCTTATATGTCACCGCTCACGGCTTCGTTAACTACAGACGTGCAATGTTTACTGGCACAGAAACCTAGCTGTCTCTCAAATACTCGGTTGTAACTCGGGCTGAAGACGTCGAAACCTATCCCCGACGTTGTCTTTTGCCACCTCAACGCAGCGCAATAGTGGGCAGTTCCTCCCTCTGTTCATCATTTTTGAACTTGTGATCCTCCTTTGCGCGTCCGTCGAGCTCATACTCGGATAAATATTGGGTCTTTGAGTGCTGACACTCCTGTTGCTCCGTGCTAGTGCGTGGAAAATGCTCCCAGAGCCTCACTCCTTCGATCGGAGGACCACCCTGTGATGGATGGGAAGTAACTCACACCGAAAGTCCCTGCACCGCCGTCTGCTAGCTGCCCTCAGACGACTGCTCAGTGGCTGCTTCGTCTGCTGCCTTCCAATCCACTTTACCATACATGGCCCACCCACAGCACTCGCAGCTCCTCCAAGCCGAAGTTGGAAAATCAAATTGCCAAAGACGTGATTCCGAACTACCAGCGGCCACATGTGGTAGCGAAAATGGCCCGCACTCGGGCGGATTTTTACTTTGATAAGCAGTAACCCTCGACAAGGAGACGACAGCGTGTTCACAGTGTCTATTACTAGGACACGGCAGCCGGGTATTATCCGACTTTGCTTTCTTATAAACGAGCCTGAGTAGAACTTTGGATCTGCACCGGTTCCAACAAAGCTTCTCAGTTTCAGAGTGAGCACTTACTTCTCTGGATTCATTCCCTACTAATATATCTAAACCAGGTCAACAATGTTCCCCACGGCCACTCTCCTAGCGTTATCGCTCCTCGCCGCTGTGCGTGCCCAACAAATTGGCACGTCGCTCGCCGAGGTCCATCCTACTCTCACTTGGCAAACTTGCACAGCAAGTGGCACCTGCACAACCAACACCGGTCAGGTCGTACTTGATGCCAACTGGCGTTGGACGCATGAGACCTCGTAAGTCACCATCGGTTATTTTTATCTCGGCATCTGCTTACAAAAATGTGACAGTGGTTACACAAATTGTTACACTGGCAATGCGTGGGACACTACCATCTGTACCAGCCCTACCGTCTGTGCTGCCGAATGCGCTCTCGATGGTGCGGACTACTCTGGCACATATGGTGTGACTACGACCGGCAATGCGCTCAAACTTGACTTCGTCACCACCAGCACCCAGGTCAATGTCGGCTCCCGTCTTTACCTCATGGCCAGCACGACCGACTATGAGATTTTCAAGCCGCTGAACATGGAGTTCACTTTCGACGTTGATGTCTCACAGCTTCCCTGTGGTCTCAACGGTGCCCTGTACTTCTCCGAGATGTCGGCCGATGGCGGTCTCGCCGCGTACTCTGGCAACAAGGCCGGTGCCAAATACGGAACCGGATACTGCGATTCGCAGTGCCCTCGCGATCTCAAGTTCATCAACGGCGTGGTAAGCTTACCTTCCTTCAGTCGTTGATGCACTCTAGCTTATTCTTCTTATAGGGCAACATAGTGGATTGGAACGCAACCTCTACCAACTCTGGCACGGGCAGTCTTGGGTCCTGCTGCAATGAGATGGACATCTGGGAGGCCAACTCCGCTTCAGCAGCGTTCACCCCGCACCCTTGCTCAGTCACCGGCCAGACCGAATGCACTGGCGCTGCGTGTGGCTCTCCCAGCAGGTACAGCGGCGTCTGTGACCCCGATGGCTGCGATTTCAACTCGTACCGCATGGGCAACACTGGCTTCTACGGTCCCAGCAAGACAGTTGACACTACCAAGCCGTTCACCGTAGTAACCCAGTTCGTCACCAGCGACAACACCTCCACCGGCACCCTCACTGCGATCAAGCGCCTGTACGTCCAGAACGGCGTCGTCATCCAGAACAGTCAGTCGACTATCTCAGGCGTCACCGGCAACGACATTACCACCGCATTTTGTGACGCGCAGAAGACTGCATTTGGTGACACCAACTCCTTCGACACCAAGGGCGGACTCCCTGTTATGGGCAAGTCCCTTGGACGCGGTGCCGTCCTCGTTCTGAGCGTGTGGGACGACTATGATGCCAACATGCTCTGGCTCGACAGCGACTACCCTACGACCGGTAGCGCATCGACCCCCGGAATCGCGCGTGGAACCTGCGCGACCACCTCCGGTGTCCCTGCCACCGTCGAGGCACAGGACACCAGCGCATATGTCATCTACTCGAACATCAAGTTTGGTCCCATCGGCTCGACTTACGCCTAAGGGGTGCAAGAATGGCCTAGGGGGTCCGCACAACGCTTCTTTCTTATCATAAATATCGCTTCCCCTTCGTTCTCAAATTTTTGTTCTCCTCGATGCCTGCAAGTTGTAACAGTATCGTGTCTTAAATTGATTGACCTTTTGGCGTTTCGGTTGGGCGATGGATAGATGTCTGGAAGGTGTTAGCTGGTGCGTGGCCATATACTCACAGAGTCTCGACAACATCTGCACAGTCCATGCGCGCTGAGCGAGCGAAAATTTGCTCCTGTCAACGGTTCCCACTGTTATTGGGCTGCGATTAGCGGTGACTGACCTGGGACTGGCTAATAGATTTTTCTCTTATGCGACCGCTTCGTAAAGTCTAACCTTCGATCCCGCTCAGCTGCAGCAGGGCTTATAAGCATTCCAATGTCAACGTCATTGCCGCTTAACGGCTATATATTTATCCTGGGATTATGCGCGCCCAGCAAGGCCCAGCCCAGAGTGCATAGAAGTTAGAACATCCGGACGCCTATCCCCGTGGGGAGCGAATAGGGCTGCTCGATTCTAACGTTCACGTTCACGTTCAAAACTGCTACAGATCCCGAAAAAGCATAGAGTTGTGTGCGGCGATTGTCCGGCACTTGAGTTTTGAACGTGAACGCTAAGAATTGAGCAGCCCTACTGAGGCATGAATGCATGACGGTTCAGTTCAAGGCTCGGGAAAATCCGCTAAAATAGCATGTGCGTGCACCTTCATCCGTTGCTTGTAAGCCGCGGCAAAGTACGTCGCTGCAGGATATTCGAGGTCCCGTGGCAAATTCGGATGTAACTCGGCGCTCGGCATGCTTTTTGCATTGCTGGCTGTTGCTTCTGTACCTGACACGCCAATGTCTCTAACAAACTTGCGTCTTCCTATGTTGTTCAAGTGTCAGCTGAGCGTACTACTCGAATGATTGACCTCGTTAACACCACTGTCCTTACGCAACATCTATCACAGTAGCGCAACATCTATCACAGTAACGCAACATCTATCACAATAACGCATTTAACTCTATTCAACCACACTTGAAACCCGTAGCAATCCACTGGCAGCCCAAGTCTGATACTCCGAGCGACGCATTCTTATTCTGAGTGTCTGGCTATGGTCATTTCTGCACTCTACAATCAAAAGTTCTAGGCGAACAAAATAGCCTTGCTCGAACCTTCTGGCCAACCTGCGCGCCCAAAGCGCATCTCTTCACACACATCCATGGACCGCATCAGCATCGAATTTTCGAGCCGAAGAACACGCGCTTCAAACGTCTCACCGTGAATGTCATGCGGATTGACGGTTGAGGCCCAATCTCGGGCTTTCACTGGCTAATTTCCTAATGATGTACGAGGAGGAAACGGACTATCCGAAGAGATACCCTACGCTCATCCGGAGCAACAAGGTACACCGGCTTTTATCCGATTTTGACTTTGTATATATAAACTGTTTACCAGATGTTTACAATCCTCACCAAGCTTCCAGTCTTCAAGTCGATTCTCAAAGGTCAAAAACAGCCCCACAACACCGGTCATATCGCAGCACGGACACCAAGTAAGACTTTCAAATTTAACTTCTACGACTGAGCTGACGGTGTTGTGTTCAGAATGTTCCCCGCTACTGCACTTCTAGCCTTCTCTTTCCTCGCCGCTGTGCTTGGCCAACAAGTTGGCACGCAGCTTGCTGAGACCCACCCTGCCCTTTCGTACCAAACCTGCACGGCCCCTGGATCTTGCACAACGAATGCGGGCCAGGTCACACTGGACGCGAACTGGCGCTGGCTGCACACCACTACGTGAGCAGATTTGCCAGCCATATCTGCATTGCCTCAACTGATCTGGCTGTGACAGCGGCTACACCAATTGCTACACGGGCAACGCGTGGGACGCGACCCTGTGCCCGGATGGCGCCACTTGCGCAACCAACTGCGCGCTCGACGGTGCTGATTACAGCGGCACATACGGTGTGACCACCAGCGGCGCGTCGCTCAAGCTCGACTTCGTCACCACCAGCACCCAGACCAATGTCGGCTCGCGTCTGTACCTGATGTCCAGCGCCACCGAGTACGAGCTCTTCAAGCCTCTCAACCAGGAGTTCACCTTCGATGTCGATGTTTCCGCCCTTCCCTGTGGCCTGAACGGAGCTGTGTACTTCTCCGAGATGTCCGCGGATGGTGGCCTCGCCGCATACTCCGGCAACAAGGCCGGTGCCAAATACGGAACCGGATACTGCGATTCGCAGTGCCCTCGTGATCTCAAGTTCATCAACGGTGTGGTGCGCATCCCTTCCTCTAGCCGTTCGTGCGCTCTATCTGACCCCCTTTGCAGGGCAATGTCGTGGGCTGGAACGCGACCTCTACCAACTCCGGCACAGGAAACTTCGGCTCCTGCTGCAACGAGATGGACATCTGGGAGGCGAACTCTGTGTCTGCGGCGTTCACGCCTCACCCTTGCACTGTCGTCGGCCAGACCGAGTGCGCTGGCACCGCTTGCGCTACCACCGACAGGTATGGCAGCGCGTGCGACCCCGACGGTTGTGACTTCAACTCCTACCGCCAGGGCAACACCGGCTTCTACGGCCCCGGAAAGACCGTCGACACCACGAAGCCCTTCACCATCGTCACCCAGTTCCACACCAGCGACAACACCTCCACCGGCACGCTCACCGAGATCAAGCGCCTCTACGTCCAGAACGGCGTCGTGATCCAGAACAGCCAGTCCACCATCGCGGGCATCACCGGCAACTCCATCACCACCGCGTACTGCGACGCGCAGAAGACCGTCTTCGGCGACACCAACGACTTTGACACCAAGGGCGGGCTCCCGACCATGGGCAAGTCGCTCGCGCGCGGTGTTGTCCTCGTGCTCAGCGTGTGGGACGACTACGCCGTGAACATGCTCTGGCTCGACAGCGACTACCCCACGACCGCCGACGCCACGACCCCGGGAGTTGCCCGCGGCACCTGCGCCACCACCTCTGGAGTGCCCGCGGACGTGGAGAAGAACAGCGCCAGCGCGTCGGTCACCTACTCGAACATCAAAGTCGGACCTATTGGCTCTACTTACACCGGCGGTGGTGGCACCGGCACCGGCACCACCAGTGGCACTGGCACTGGCACTACCACCTCCTCCGCCCCCAGCGCCACCCAGACCAAGTACGGACAATGGTGAGTCTGCCCAGCCGTTTTTCTTGACAACTCACTAACTCGGTTTTTTACAGTGGCGGTTCTGGCTACACCGGCCCCACCACGTGTGCCGCAGGCAGCACCTGCAAATCCTCGAGCGCGTACTACAGCCAGTGCCTCTAGATGCCGAGGGCCCTACGAGTAACGCATGAATGCGCTCGAAAATAATGGTCTTTCCTCTCTATATATATATATTTCCTCTTGTATCTCGCCGCGTTGTTATTCTTTAGGTCTCTGGGTTGTCAATCTACTTTTCATGCTTCAAATGGTTCAGAGCGCTCGAATAGGCGCAGTTCTTCAGAAAGCAGTGCTCACCTATTCAAAGATGTTCAAGATTCGACTCGGCTTGCACCAGCTGACTGGATGCTTCACACCACATTGAAAAAGATGCGCAAAGCGCTCGAATCAGAGGAGTTCTTCAGAAAGCAGTGCTCACCTAAGTATTCAAAGATGCTCAAGAATCGACCCGACCTGCACTATTGACAGCTGACTGCATGCTTCACACCACATTGAAAATGACGCACAATGGAATTGCGATATTAATAATGGTTTGGATCTCTTGGCCGTCAATTTACTCTTCATGCATCAGATACTTCAAAGCGCCCGAATCAGTGGAGTTCTTCAGAAAGTAGTACTCACCTATTCAAAAGATGTTCAAAAGTCGACTCGGCTTGCACCAGCTGACTGCATGCTTCACACTACATTGAAAAAGATGCACAATGGAATTGCGAAATAATGTGATATTAATAATGGCGTGGAAAAACACAACCGCAGTTTTGCCATAGAACAACAAGTGATGGTCGGTCCAACAGAATCCGGAAGCGCTGAGACTGAGACAAGGAAAAGAAACCGGAGGAGGAAGGAGGAACAGAAGCGCCATTACGTGGAAGAAACAACAGGACAGAGACGTAATTTTCGGGCTGGGGCGCGGGCGGTTTACACTCTACACGAGGTGGCCGCGCAGGCCATCGCCGCGGCGGGCAGCGCTGAAGCCGCGGATCGCGACGACGATGATGGCGAAGGTCGTGAGGATCCTGCGAGGGCATTGTCAGATCCAAACTCGCATACGCGCGCTAGCGAGGGGGATGAAACTCGACGTACCAGCAGACCCACGCAAAGCCTTCGAGGGCGTTGAGCTGACCGCAGTACACATAGGGGCCGCGGTGACTGTTTTTAGCCCCAGTCAGTTCTGATGTTCTGATGCGGCGGATGAGGTGAAGAGGGGAAGGGGGATACGCACTTGCAGTTCAGCCCTCCGCCGAGCTCGGATGTGATGGCGGCAGCACCGGCGGTCCAGAACAACCATGTGAAGAACAAGCTGCACCCAGCCGCATATTAGCCAGTCATACCAGGACAGGGGAGATAAGCAGGACGTACAAGATCCCGTGGCTCAGAATGCTGGTCGCAGCGCTCCCCGACGCCGAGTGCAGGAACAGCCCCATGTAGAACAGCCCGAAGATGGTCGTCCAAATCGAGGTGAAGAGGAGGAAGCGTGCGTCATTGGACTCGGTGGTGGACACATTGTTGTGGTTTTTGTTGAAATGCGTAACAAGCCATGCTGAGATGGCGAGCTGGAATCACCGCAGGGGGGTGGTCAGACCGTGAAATTTGAATGCGCGCAAAAAAGGGGGCTGGCTGACTGACCTCGACGATGGAAAAGAATACAAGGAGGCCGAACACGATGGGGTGGCCCCTGCGAATGTGGTTGTCGAATCCCATTTTTGGTTGTAGTTGCTCGTGAGGGGTTCGTGCAGTCGTGAAGGAGGAGGATGGAGCAGGAATCGAAGACGAGCGTGGAAGATGTGGTTCGATGTTCGGCAACGTCACCGTCGGATCTCGGCTTTGGCGCGTGACGTCAGTCTAAACCTCAAATGGGCCGAGGCGGGTCGGGCCGCGCCTATCTCGCACTTTGGTGGGTAGACATTGACAAGAACAAGGGGGAGAATACCAGCATCAATGGCAAAATCACCCTTGGGGAGTATCCCTAGGGACGGTTGTATGACATTATACCGAACTGCACACATAAAGATTGAGTGCCAAGGCAACGACCGTAGAGCAGCGAGGTAAAATTAGGCAATTGCAAGAATTATGGTACAGATAACTACAAAGCATGGTATTATACAGGTATGCACATATGAGAATGCAGATCAGTAGCTCCTCCTCTTCACGCTCGGCGGCACACACACCCGTTTGCCGACCGCCAGCCGGTCGCAGTCCAGCTCCGTATTTGCCTCTTTCAGCTTCCCCAGCGCCACGCCATAGCGCTGGCTGATGTCCCAGCACGTATCCCCCGCTTTCACACGGTACGCGGTCGTGCCCTCGGCGCAGGCGGGCGGGGGCGGCGCGAGGGACGGGTGGAGGACGAGCCGCCAGATGAGCAGCAGGACGACGACGATCATGAGGAAGAAGGGGAAGAGGGTGCGGTAGGCGCTGCTCGATCCACGCTGTAAAGCATAAAGCACATGCATATCGTCAGAATCATGCCGTCCGTAGACCCAAAGAGGGGTTGATAGATGGGGCACGCACAGACTGGGGCGCAAGCGACTGATACCCGTCAGCCCTGCGCGGCGCCGCCTCGAGGTCGTCGTCCGAGCTCTCCTCCGCTATCGCAGCCGGTGCACTCGATACTGGGCCACACCATGCATCATCAGTCGCAGGCACGAGAGATACGCGAAAGAACCGAGTGAAGCTCACCTGGCACCATCTCGCTGAACTCGGCGCCCTCCGCGCCCTCATACACCTTCCCCGCCCGGTCCTTGAAGTAGTACCGGCCGCTGTCGGCGTCGTACCCCACGCGCTTCATCCCTTCCGGCAGCCTGTACTCATCCTGCGCCAAGGAGCCCCATTAGTTAGCATGCTTATATTACAGTACGTGTGGGAACTTGGAAGGGCCTACCTCGTCGTATTGTGTCCAGCGACCCATTAGTATTACCCTTGTACTTGAAGTCTTCGGATTCCGGAAGGTCGATACAATGAATGAACTTGAGACGGGAGGCTTAGGCCTTAAGTACAAGAAGGGCTGAAACCTGGAAATTGGAAACTGGAGCGCCGGCACAGCAGGAACAAAAGTCAGGAACAGAGGGAACAGAGACAAACAAAGTGGACGAAAGTGGGCGCTCGTTATATAAGTACTTAAGTAAGTACATCTTCTTCCGCTTCCCCCGCGGAGCCTGGCGCCACCACTACACAGCACTACACTCCTCTGGATTGACGTGTCACCAGCCCGCCATGGCTGCTAATTCATGCTTTGGCCACGAATCATGATCATGGACACTGCACTGCCAGCGCTGAACTGGTCAGCTGAAGCTACACGTCGGCGGTCGAAGCTGGGGCTTTGACAGGATTATCCGAGATCGTGCTGGTACTGGAGTCTGGTAGACTCAGCTCCACGCTCGTTTATCTATTCTACTGGATATTCGACGAGTCTCTTGAGCGCGTGGATTCTGTTGGGCTTGCACTTTACTCCGTTCTATGTTCTATCTATGGGCGCTAGATCTAATCAGTCTAATCACAGTATCATACGTGCTGCGGCGGCGAGTGATCTGCCACGGCGACACTGGTGACTGCACATGGGTTCAGAGTATCTTTCAAGGGGTCACGAGGCTCATTCGGATTCGCGCTCAGTCTGGCTTGACCTCGAAACCCCGTCGCACTCGGAGACCGACCGCTCACCCAGCCAATTGCATGGCTTGCGCAAAGTCAATACTGGTACTGCATGATTTGTGTACTATCCGTGAGCTGGGTTCAGATCTAGAAGGCCTCTTCGCATACGAAAAAAGTATACCCAATTGAACTTGTAAAACTGTAGCGCAGTCTATGGCGCGCAAAACTGCCATGGCGCATGACTCCGCTAAATTTATTCGTACAATTGCTTGAATTTAAAAGAATTTCGTAATATATCTTGGGGCGATTTACAGGGTGCATTCAAGCGAGTTGGTTTTCGAAGTTGTGCTACTCATACTGCCAGAAGGCGTACGTGGGGTTGCACCTGGCGCACAACATCAGTATGTTAGGATCCATTGCCAGTGAGGGTACGCTCACCTGCAAGCAAAGACTCGGAATATACGAGGCAGTCGCGCGATCATCTATTTAGTCCCCTATGAGAACGGAAAAGTAACGGAAACCAGGTTAAGACGCACGTCATGGATGAAATTCTTTCCTTCTTCAGCTCCTCCCATTCAGGCAAGCCAAAAATGGATGGCAGTTTGTCCCAATATAGGCGGCGGCCGTTATGATGCAGATTTCGGCCCCTTACAACGCAGGAATCGCAAACATCATTCTCCCAATCCTCACACCAGCGTACCAGCCCACTATACACAGGGACAGGGTAAAATAATGTTTTGGTCATTTGGTTTCGCCCGTGTTCGCAATCTTCAGGTGTTTGGCAGGCAGTCACTGGAGGATAGAGCCAGCAAAATGTAGTAAGGGCCTGCAAACGGAGAAGAGAACAGCTAGCCGCGAGAACCGCCTCTTTGTTGATGGGCGAAAGGGTGGCGACGGTGTGATCTTCTCGTTTGACCCCCTTCACAATCGTGTGCGAACGCGCCGTACTGCAGTGTTGAAGTGCAAGAGGTAGCACGGAGAGCAAGTTCTGCTCGAGAGCCAGATTCGCCACGTCGATGTATACACTGTTTTTTTTAATGATGATTGCAGTTCCATTAACGGCATTGGTGTGGATTTCGTCGAGCTGGCTGAGGTCGACAGGAAACTCGTAATATAACCGCCTCAGGGCTTCGCTGAGCACAGCGTCGATTTGGTACTTTTGTCCCAAACGAACAAATGCAGCAATGACGCTGATTGGCAAAGGCTCGTTGAAGGTGACATGTCTACAGCGAGAATATTTCGAGGCAGGTGAGTTCATATTGTGCAGAGAAATCGGGATAGACTACATACCTGCGCTTGCAAAGAGCTTCTAAAACATAAGTTACATCGATCGCCGAGTCCGACAGATGAACCACAGCGCACCCATCTACCAGCTCTCCTCCAGACGGCGGCTGTGGGACTAAGAACATGTCCGCGAAGATTGTCGAGTTGGCTGCTAGTACAGGCCTTTGTAGATCTTGAACTGTGTTCGGTCTGCCTGCAGAACGATGTTGCCGTCATGGAACCATATCTCAGAGCGCACGAGAGGTTCGGTGACGGTTTCTGGCTCGTCTGTTCGCTTTCGCTTGCAGTCAGGTTGATTGGCCTGTGGATCATGTCGACGGATGGTCGAGGATGGTCAGAGCAATTGAAGAACAAGACGCGTCCGGTTATTGGCGCCCGGCCCGTTAAATTCACGCGCGTCTTGCTCCTCCACTATAGCATCCCAAAAGTAGAGTGCGATGTACTTCCTTTAGCCCTCGTGCCTCGGGATATCCTATATAATCTGACCTAATTAGTCTCCTTTAGCCTGTGCACACACCAACAACGATTCAAGCTTCGCGAACGCCGGATCTCGTGTCTGGGCTCTGAAGAAAGCAAGAGTGTCATCCGAAAAGATAATGTGCCTCAGATATCGTGCCTAATTGGTTGTTATGCTCACATGTTATTCGCTTTTTAGATAGATAGCATCATGGGGGTGATGTGGTTCAACTGAGAGCCCGGCGGACTCCTGGTATTTTGTTATGAACTTCAAGGTGGGCTGCCCGGGCAGAATCATCTGTACTGGTTGAACGTGATAGCACAAACTGGTGGAATTAATTTCACCGCCTTTAGAAGTTATGCTCTCTTCCAAGTACCGCTCAAGTAGCACCCAAGTGCATGGTAAGTAAGAGGGATCTACTTGGTTACTTGGTTACTTATAGCACCAAAACACTCATAAGCGGTTCATAAACGAGTTTTGGATTTTCCTGATGGCCACAGGCGCCTACGAGTACATCTAAAGGTCGAAACTGCGGATGTCCTCGATTGGCGAACAAGCAGGCCGCTTTGGAACATCAAAGGGTAGCCTGCGTCCAGAGTCATTCATCAGAGGAGATACTTGCACAGTGCATTGGCTGCTTTTGAATCACATTATATGCCAGGGCCCATGGGGGAAAGTGCGTGACGACACCTCAGCAGCTCGCTAGAAATCTCGTGTTTCACATGGCGAGGATGAAACTGTGAATGAGATTCTTGAAAGAGCTGTATGACTGCATATCATGCATATATATGCAGTCATACAACTCTTTCAAGAATCTCTCACAGTTTCATCCTCGCCGTTTCCCCAACATCTCCGCCATCGCATGATATGAAACAATGCATTCCGTTTATCGCAGACCTTGCACCATTGACCAAACAACACCATCAAATGAATCACACCCTTCCCGCTCATCAATTGAACTTAGATTCCTAAGCTGCCATGTATCAATATAGCCCACATGTCGCAGGAATGAACAACATACGAAGACGATTGTCCACTGTAAGTGTGTTTATCTTCGCCACCACCTCCTCATCTAGGCGTTCAAACTTCCACCCAAGCCGGTCGGTGCGGAAAGCTGGGAGCTGCAAGCAAAGGGAGAGGGCACTTACATGCTTTCGGAATACCATCGAGGTCAGCCAACGGCAAGTAGGGTGATCAGCGGGAGACGGTACTCACATCCTGTCGGAATACCATCAGGCTCAGCGGACGGCAAGCAGAGGGGATCAACGGGAGACGGCACTCACATTCTGTCGGAATACCATCAAGGTCAGTGAACGGCAAGCAAGGGGGGTCAACGGGAGACAGTACTCACATCCTGTCGGAATACCATCAAGCTCAGCGAACGGCAGGCAGGGGTTCCATGGGAGAAGGCACTCGACGGAGGTATCAATCTGTAGCCAAAATATATGTATAAGAAAGAAGGTGAGATGGACGGAAGAGTGCCTACCGGCTTTCCCGATAGACTAAATATCAACGGTTCCTCCACGGTATTGCACACGTTCTTCAAGGTGGTTGTTTTGCCGGCGTTGCTTTTGCTCATGACCAGAATGCAGAAGTTCCGCATTCCGGTCATGGGCAAAAGCAAGTCGGGGCATTTGTCGCGGATACTCCCCATGTCTAATCGTCAGTTAGGCGTTCAGGAAATTTGGAGAGCGAGTGGTGATGGAAGTGGCAGTATAATATACCAGACGGCCCTCGACTCGGTGGGCTTTGGGCGTTCATCGATAACCGGAAATGAAGATCGATAGACCCTTGACATTGACGCTGACTCCTGAGAGGGTGAGCACGGATATACCTGCCTGAGTCACTGTAAAACCAGGTAAAACCACACGATTTCGGGCATATAGAAAGCTGTAGTTAGCAGCCATGGCCGTGCGAGCTTTTCGAGGACCACTGTCGCAAGAGAATATCTGATGTGGGTGGGCTAACCCGCTGTTGATGCTTGTTGATGGCATGCGAGTGAGTGTGAAATGATTCGGTTCCTGCTTATCGATCGATTGTTGGCGGGATTATGGGTATCCGCTTTGCGGATGAGCTCTTTGCTATCTACGTTCCCACGCTTTCATTGGCCAAGAGCTCAGGGCTTTAATGGGTACATGGGCGCTAATTGCTCCAGACACTTCTTGACCATCATCAACATGTCGACAACAAGTCACCCCGAAGCCAAACGAAAGCGAACAGACGAGCCAGAAACCGCCGCCGACTCGCCCCTCGTGCGCTCTGATATATGGTTCCATGACGGCAACATCGTTCTGCAGGCAGACCGAACTTAGTTCAAGGTCTACAAAGGCCTGCTAGCAGCCAACTCGACCGTCTTCGCGGACATGTTTTTGGTCCCGCAGCCGCCGCCATCTAAAGGGGAGCTGATCGAGGGGTGCACTGTGATCCGGCTGTCGGACTCAGCGGTCGATGTCACTTATGTGTTAGAAGCGCTTTGCAAGCGCAGGTACGCAGTCACCTCTATCCCGCGTTGTGCGGCATGCGCTCATCTGAGATTATTTTCGCTTTAGACACGCGACCGCCCACGAGCCTGTTTCAATCGCCATCGTTGCCGCGTTTGTTCGCTTGGGACAAAAATATCAAATTGATGCTGTACTCAGCGAAGCTCTGGGGAGACTATACTACGAGTTTCCTGACGACCTTGATGATGTCGACGAAGCTGATAATTGGACCAAGATCTCCGAGAGTGCCGGTATTTTTATCGACGTCGCGAATCTCGCTCGTGAGCAGAACTTGCTCTCAGCGCTACCTTTGGCACTTCGATATTGCAGTTTGGAGGACTCGGATGACATTGTGAAAGGGGTCGCACGAGAAGATCATACTGTCGCCACTCTTTCACCTATCAATGAAAGGGTGGTTCTCGCTGCCAAAGATCCTCTACTCCGTTTGCAGTCCACTACAACATTTTCCTGGCTCATCGCTAATGGATCAGATGACTTCGCAATGCCTGCATGTTGCAATACTGAGCGCATGCAGTTGGTGGTGTCCAAGTTTTTCCCTCTTCCCGAGTATGATGGCCTGAAATCTTGGGAGGAGGGTTGGGAGGATTCTATATGTGCTGCTTGTGTTGTAAAGGCCAAAGCGCTGCATGCTTCAGGCCGCCAGAGATATTGGAACAAGCTTCCATCCATATTTGGTTTGCCTGACTGGGAGGAGCTGGAGAAGGAGAGAGTTTTATCCGCGATGTGAGTCCCAAACCGTTTCCGTTATTTGCTGTGCTCACATTTGGCTCACATGTAGTATTGTCTAGGTAGATGATCACAAATCAGTGGCTCCCTATCAATATGGGCAGCCCCCATCGTTTGGCTCTGTGAGTGCACCTGCATTCGCGACGGAATCTAACAGACTGATATTGTGCATCAGGTTTAGTAATCCCTGGTACACATGCGCCTGAGCTCATTGTACAAGCATGTCTCAAATAATCACTATGGCATTTTGCTATAAATTACTTCCATTGGTTCGATTCCAACAGACCAAATATCTCAATTCATCGAGCCCTGTATTTCTTTGCAATCGGATCGACGCGTTCGCCGTGATCCAGAGGTACAAATGGAAACACCGTCGGGGACCTGTTGTCTCCTGTCGTTGCCTTATGACGTCGACGTCAAAAATAGAGTGCCTGGCCGGCGGCGTTGGCAGTTAACGTTCATTAATTGGAGTGCTCCTCCTTATCGCAATCTGCAGTCCCTTTCATTTCACTCTTTCTTCCTACCACAATGTCAGCAACAACCAAATTCCGCGTCGCCCTGCGCGGTAACGCCCTCCTGACCCACCCGCGCTTCAACAAAGGAACTGCTTTCACTACTACAGAACGTGCGGCGTTTGGCATCATAGGGCATCTCCCATACAAGGTCAACACCCTCGATGAGCAATGCGATCGCGCATATCAGCAGCTGCAGACCAGGGAAACGCCCATCTTGAAGAACAGCTTTCTGACGAGTATGAAGAGCCAGAATTGGGTGCTCTACTACACCCTCATATCAAGACATTTGAGGGAGCTGATCCCGATCATATATACCCCCACTGAAGTGAGTCTTCGCGTGCCTCCTTGAGCGTAAATCCAATCCTGATTATCCATGCAAGGCTGATGCGATCGCGAACTATTCCCATCTGTTCAGACGCTCTGAAGGGCTTTACCTCTCATTCCCGAACGAGGAGACGATGGAGGAAGAGTTTCTCGAACAGACCGAGGGTCGCGATATCGATCTGATTGTTTGCTCTGATGCTGAGGCTATTCTCGGCATCGGTGACCAGGGTGTCGGCGTACGTTCATTTCCTGCTTCCAGAGCCAATATTCTGACATTGATTCTTAGGGAATCGGAGTGAGTTTCATTGTACACGATGCCGTTTCTCAAAATGCTGAACTTCAGCAAGATCTCCACTGCAAAAGCTGCGATTTATACGTTAGTCTTGCATATGTTTCCCGAGCAAGAGCCTTCAATCTAACATCCTTATTAGCCTAATTGGTGGTATTGACCCTTCCAAGGCTCTCAGTGTCACTCTTGATGTTGGAACCAACAACGAAGATCTCCTCAAAGACCCCCTTTACGTCGTAAGTCTGACTGGTCGTGATATTCATGCAGGATTGGCTGATGGCGTGTCTTAGGGCTGGCAAGAGAAACGCGTGCGCGGTGAGGGTTACGATAGATTCGTGGACAAGTTCGTCCAACTCGTGCGCAAATATTACCCACATTGTGAGCTCTATGGTTTCCGTATCTGCATATTATGACTAACCAAATGATTAGCGCTGCTTCACTTCGAGGATTTTGGCGTCACCAACGCCGAGAGGCTTCTTGAGCTCTACAAAGATCAGCACGCGTGCTTCAACGATGACATGTACGTTTATTCCGATTTACATTTTGATCGTTTTCTAAATATTGGTTTCTACAGCCAAGGCACTGGAGCTGTAACTCTGGCTGCAGTTATGGCAGCCATAGGTGTGACCAAGACCCAACTCAAGGACCAGCGCTTCATTGTGTACGGCGCCGGCTCAGCCGGTCTCGGCATCACGCGCCAGCTGCGCGATGGGATGGTCACCGCCGACAACATCTCCGCCGAGGAGGCCAACTCCAAGTTCTACCTCATCGACAAGCACGGGCTCATCAAATCGTCTCTCGGCGAAGCCAACATCCGCGCAGACTTGAACGACTTTGTGCGGCCCGACAGCGAATGGGAGGGCGTAGCTGATGCGAATGGGGAGGTGAGCTTGTTGGAGGTGGTGAAGAAGATCAAGCCGACGGTGTTGATCGGCTGCTCGACGCACGCCGGCGGGTTCACGAAGGAAGTCGTCCAAGTGATGGCCAAGGGGACCGAGAGGCCCATCATCTTGCCACTGAGTAACCCCAGTCGGCTGGTCGAGGTCGATCCAAAAGACGCGAATGACTGGACTGGTGGCAAGGCTCTATTGGCCACCGGCAGTCCGTTCCCGCCCGCGAAGATGCCGAACGGCAAGGAGTACATGTGTGTATTCATCTTCTTCCATGGTGGCGTCTTCCTTTCGCTGCGACTGATCACTGCCATGTCTGACAGAATCGCGGAGTGCAACAATGCGCTGATCTACCCAGGGCTCGGCTTTGGTGCTATGCTCTCCAAGTCCCGCACCATGTCGGACAAGATGATCATCGCTGGCACCAAGCGCCTTGCCTCGCTCTCCCCTGCCCTCGAACATCCCGACAATGCGCTCCTTCCCGACTTTGCTGATTCCCCTAGTGTGAACTTTGAAGTTGCTGTCGCAGTGGCCGAGCAGGCTATCGAGGAAGGGTTGGCTGGAGTTGACTGGAAGAAAGAAGAGGTGAGGGAGAAAGCGAAGGAGAAGGTCTGGGAGCCGTAAGTTCGTTTCATCTTGTGTTTGATTAGTGGCTGATTTCGATGGCTTTGCAGGATTTACGGCGAGTACATTTATGATAAAGACGGAGAGGCTTAGATGTGTGGACTCTAGAAATGTATTTGTATCTGTGACGAGTGTTAACATCAATGACTGTCATGGACTTTTGTAGACTTTAGACGCGATCTTGTACTATTGTTACTTTGCTTAAAATCATACGTCGGATCATCTGGTGTAGCAATTGTAATTGTAAGCCGCAGAAGCACAGATCGGATGCCAGCAAAATTCATTTGTATTTCAAATGTCGAGCGAGCGAAAACCCGAAACCCAAGATGCGATATGAATAGATAACCTAAATACAGAAGAGAGCTTATATGAATGTAAAGGAACGTGTCGAGTATCGGAAGAGCCGTGCATAATCAGCATGAAAGAGTGGAGTCGTATAAAGAACGTGTAAGCGGCGTTGTTTAAACGAATACAATCTAACATTTCGCCAGCTTTTACAAACATTGGCTGAAGTACGGGTTCGATACCGTGCATGTGCTACCTGTGGCGCAGACAGTAGGTCCAGTGTAGCTAATGCCACCACTATGATAAAGGTATTGATGAGTATTATCCTCAACCCGAAGAAAAGTAGCTCACCATTGGCCGTATTTAGTCTGAGTAGCAGCAGCAGCACTAGAGGTAGAGGTAGAGGTGGTAGAGGTGGTTTTTACGGTGGTCGAGCTGGTTTTGCTGGTGGTGCTGCTTGAGCTGGCAGACGAGGATGTAGTCGACCCACTTGTGCCAGAGGCATAAGTCGAACCGATGGAACCGATCTTGATGTTGGAATAAGTGACCGAGGCGCTCTTAGCACTGACTTCAACCTGGGCAGGCACTCCAGAGGTGGTGGCGCAGGTGCCGCGGGCAACTCCCGGGGTCGAAGGGTCAGCTGTCGTGGGGTAGTCGCTGTCGAGCCAGAGCATGTTCACGGCGTAATCATCCCACACGCTCAGGACAAGAACGGCACCGCGCCCAAGGGATTTGCCCATGGTTGCGAGGCCGCCTTTGGTGTCGAAGTCGTTGGTGTCGCCGAAGACGGTCTTCTGCGCGTCGCAGTACGCGGTGGTGATGGAGTTGCCGGTGACGCCTGCGATGGTGGACTGGCTGTTCTGGATGACGACGCCGTTCTGGACGTATAGGCGCTTGATCTCGGTGAGCGTGCCGGTGGAGGTGTTGTCGCTGGTGTGGAACTGGGTGACTACGGTGAAGGGCTTGGTGGTGTCAACCGTCTTTCCGGGGCCGTAGAAAGAGGTGTCGCCCTGACGGTAGGAGTTGAAGTCGCAACCGTCTGGATCGCACGCGCTGCCATACCTGTCGGTGGTAGCGCAAGCGGTACCAGTGCATTCAGTCTGGCCGACGACAGTGCAAGGGTGAGGCGTGAACGCTGCAGATACAGAGTTTGCCTCCCAGATGTCCATCTCGTTGCAGCAGGAGCCGAAGTTTCCATTACCAGAGTTGGCAGAGGTTGCATTCCAGCCCACGACGTTTGCCTGCAAAAAGGGTGAGATAGAGTGTGTGGTATCAGAGTAAAGCAAGTGCGCACCACACCGTTGATGAACTTGATATCACGAGGGCACTGCGAGTCACAATAGCCCGTGCCGTACTCGGCACCAGCCTTGTTGGTGGGGTAGGCGGCAAGACCACCATCCGCAGACATCTCGGAGAAGTACACAGCTCCGTTGAGGCCACAGGGCAATTCAGAAACGTCGACATCGAAAGAGAACTCCTGGTTGAGAGGCTTGAAGATCTCGTATTCGGTGTTGCTGGACATCAGGTATAGACGCGAGCCAACGTTGGTCTGAGTGCTGGTAGTGACGAAGTCGAGCTTGAGCGACGCGCCGCTGGTGGTCACACCGTATGTGCCGCTGTAATCAGCACCGTCTAGCGCGCAGTTGGCTGCGCAGGTAACGCCATCTGGGCATATGGTCGCGTCCCACTCATTTCCCGTGTAGCAATTGGTGTAGCCGCTGTGACAGTCAGATCAGTTGAAGCAATGCAGAAATGGCTGGCAAATCTGGATATTTACGTAGTTGTGTGTGTCCAACGCCAGTTCGCGTCCATTGTGACCTGGCCCGCATTCGTGGTGCAGCCACTGGCGGTGCATGTTTCGAAAGACAGCGCGGGATGGACCTCAGCGAGCTGGGTGCCGATCTGCTGGGCGTGCACCACAGCGAGCAAGGAAAAGGAAATGAGGGCTGCTGTTGGAAACATTGCAACCTGGAAGGCAAATTTTGAGTAAAGTTCTCTAAAGTTCTCTAGAGCTCGAGTGAAGGCTTACAAGTGAACTTGGCTTGTAGGTTGGATTTTTGGATAAGTTTCGATTTCTTGAGCAGCATTTTATAAAAGATCATGCTTGAGACGGATAATACCCGGAAGTGAAATATCGCGACGAGCTGGGCACCAACAGAGAGTATGTCTTCAGAGGTCTTCGGATCCTGGGCGGTTGAACATTAATTGGCTTGGTTCCTCTTGGTTTCCTCCAGTGATAATCCGAGTCCGGCCCGTCGCTGTCGTCGTAAGCACAAGTGAAACATATCCCAGTCAGCCAGCACAATAGTGGCCGGTCGCAAGAGACTGATTGCGATGAGATAATACAATGCGACACAGACACAGTCCACTAAGAAGTCCATATTCAAATCGCTTGTACTGTTGCGGCGCAGGATGCTTCCATGCACTGAAGAACGGATGAGCAAAGACTCTGGCAAAGGTCGATAGTTTCATGCATTGTTGCTTACCTTATTCCCGAGAAGCAGCCGTCATATATTTCGCGCGCAAGGTCCGTGAATCGCTGAAAGAACCCGACGTTGCTAGCGAATCAAGGTACGCAGAGAGCTAAGGCACAATTGTATTGCTGTCAAATGTGCGATGGACGGCCAGTGGCCATCCTTGGCCATCGGCTGCCATTGGTCAGGTCACCTGTGCGATAGACGATGAGCGTGGAAACACCGAAGGCTCTGCGGATATAGATGACGCTGAGCAGTTGAATATTTCGGATAAATCAGCGAGCGGGAGGCGGGGTGCCCCAGGCACCGTCTGGTTTTACTTCAGCACAGGTGACATGCAACGGTGTCGCCCACCCGTAATTCCACATTGATTTGAAATCAATCACACCTGATCGTACGCAGCAATGTTGACGAAGTGCATGTAAGGCTGAGAGCCGCTGCAACCGGCGAAGTGTGAGAAACCGTGTAGTGACAATGGCGTAGCCGAGTTCGTGAGACGACGCTATGGCCGCGGGGATGCCTCTCGATGTATTGACAATCAGCATCAGAGTATGGTCGCTGATCGCTGGGACCGTTCTGGTATCGGCTCTGTGTCGTCCCAATGCAGGCTGCTGGGTAGTTTGGCATGAAGGAGGGGTAAGCTCACCCGACTTGTATACACGAGAATGCTTGTTATATAGTAGAGGGTATAACAGCTATATGCCATGGGCTTGCCTGGATTGTTCTGTATGGGCCGCCAGGTCGTGTAGCAAGCGTTCTATCAGCGATCTCTCACAACGCTGTCAGGATCCCAGGTACCAATTCGGTGAAATGTTTCGCACCGCAGGTTTTCTGCGCACAAGTATTGTAGTAGTAACTCTCGCACCTTGGTACCATCGTAAAGGCCGTGTGCTGAGGATAGTCGTGCGACCTTCCCCAGACTCAAATTAGCAAATCAAATTATGTTTTCAATAAACTGAACGCACCAACAACGAATAGCACCCTACATCGTCCGAGCGACAAAGAAGTCTCGGCGTCAGCGCTCATTTCAGCCCGAGTCTGTTATAATAATAACCAATATGACAGAGCAACAACAGCTGTGAGGTTGGATAAGTCATGGCCGTTAAGGTACGAGGTGAAGCAGCTTACGGTACGTGCAATGGTATGGTAACGATCAGACCCTCATCGATACCCTTTTCTTCAACCAGTCATCCAGATGGGCGTCGCCGAACGGAGCCAATGACGCCATCTACACCAGCTATGCTGAATCGTGACCTTGATGCAGGGACCTGGCATTTGTCGATCTAGAAGAAATCTCCGATGTTTTGCGTCTTGCAGGCCCGATTTGACAAACATCCTTTCCTGCGACAGGAAGGGAGCCGATGTCAAATTGCCTGCAATCGACGGCAGGTGCCCATCCTGCTAACACTCGCAACTGGACCTTAAAGCAGTCAGGTTCGATTAGAGCTAAATTGCATACAGCATATGCAGGGTCTGTGGTGCTGAGCCATCACGAAGTTGTCGTGAATGTGCTATTCCCTTATGTGGTTTGCATTGTGGCGCTAGTTTTGCCACGGTCTACAAGACAATAGAAGGTTATTATAGAGCCGTTGCAATGGCGGGAGAAAGCTCCCAGTGTTCGATAACGGAAATCAGCACACATTTGGCTAGCCGCCGGGATAACGATGATAGACATTTTTAGACTCCAGGTAAGTAAGAACGTTTCGACTCGGACGAGCATGGATTTGTGATCAAGATTATCATGTTGGTGCCTGTTTGTGGGCCTCACGTGCATCACAAATCTGTTGCTGCTCTACTCTGACCACTACAACCTATCATGTCTACTCCCACTGCTAGCCAACCTGCGGCCAAACGAAAGCGTGATGGAGAACCCGAAACCGCTGCTAAACCTCTCGTGCGCTCTGAGATATGGTTTCACGACGGCAACATCTTCTGCAGGCAGACCGAACACAGTTCAAGATCTACCAGGGCCTTTTATCAGCCAACTCGACCGTCTTCGCGGACATGTTTTTGGTCCCGCAGCCGCCGCCATCTGGAGGAGAGTTGGTCGAGGGGTGCGCTGTGGTTCATCTGTCGGACTCGGCGATCGATGTCACTTATGTGTTAGAAGCCCTTTGCAAGCGCAGGTACGCAATCAATCTATCCTGCGTTGTGCAGCATGAAATTAAATGAAGCCTTTCGCTATAGCCACGTTACCATCAATGATGTGTCAATCGTCGTCGCTGCGTTTGTTCGTTTGACAAAAGTACCAAATTGATGCTGTACTCAGCGAAGCCCTCAAGAGACTATACCACGAGTTTCCTGTCGAACTCGAGGCGACATAACCAGCTATCCGTCTGTGATCCCACCGACTATCCTGCAATCACGCGTCTAGCCCGTGAGCAGAACTTGCATCATGCGGGGTCCTGTGGTGCTGTATATGTTATACGGAGAGGCTTCGATTGCCAAAGAGGGGGCTTATAATCCGCTCGATGGCATGGCTGTTCAAAACACTGCCTCTCCGCGGAAGATATGTGTGGTGTGCTGGAGAAAAGGTAAAGCTCGCAAACTCGCAGAGGGTCCAGGTAGTATAGCCGATATAATAGCTCGCAAGCTCGCCCAGCAGGCTCCCAGTGTTCGCTTTCGTTTTTCAGCTCCAGTTTGGCTAGCCGCCGGGATGTCGATGATAGACATTTTTAGACTCCAGGTAAGTAAGAACGTTTCGACTCGGACGAGCATGGATTTGTGATCAAGATTATCATGTTGGTGCCTGTTTGTGGGCCTCACGTGCATCACAAATCTGTTGCTGCTCTACTCTGACCACTATAACCTATCATGTCTACTCTCACTGCTAGCCAACCTGCGGCCAAACGAAAGCGTGATGGAGAACCCGAAACCGCTGCTAAACCTCTCGTGCGCTCTGAGATATGGTTTCACGACGGCAACATTGTTCTGCAGGCAGACCGAACACAGTTCAAGATCTACCAGGGCCTTTTATCAGCTAACTCGACCGTATTCGCGGACATGTTTTTGGTCCCGCAGCCGCCGCCATCAGGAGGAGAGTTGGTCGAGGGGTGCGCTGTGGTTCATCTGTCGGACTCGGCGATCGATGTCACTTATGTGTTAGAAGCCCTTTGCAAGCGCAGGTATGCAATCAACTCTATCCTGCGTTGTGCAGCATGAAATTAAATGACCGCCTTTCGCTATAGCCACGTTACCATCAATGAACCTGTGTCAATCGCCATCGTCGCTGCGTTTGTTCGCTTGGGACAAAAGTACCAAATTGATGCTGTACTCAGCGAAGCCCTCAAGAGACTATACCACGAGTTTCCTGTCGAACTCGAGGATTACGACATAAACAACTGTTGGGCTATGATCTCCAACAGCGACTGTATCCTGATCGATGTCGCGAATCTAGCTCGTGAGCAGAACTTGCTCTCAGTGCTACCTCTTGCACTTGAATGCTGCAGTAGGGAGGATTCGGATTTCCTTGTGAAGGGGGTCAAACGAGAAGGTCACTCTGTCACTCTTTCACCTGCTGATGAAAGAATGGTTTTCGCTGCCAATGATCCTCTACTCCGTTTGCAGTCCACGACAACATTTTCCTGGCTCACCGCTGATGGGCCGGATGAATGCGAAGCACCTGATGATTGCAACAACGGGCGAAATCAAATATTGAGGGATTCATTCTTCCCTTGTTCTCTGTATGCTTCCCTAGCAACATGGGACCAGGAATGGGAGGAGTATACTATTTGTGATGAATGTTTGGCAAAGGCCAAGGGGCTGCATGCTTCAGGCCGCCAGAGATATTGGGATAACATTCCATCCATCTTTGGCTTGCCTGGCTGGGAGGAGCTGAAGAAGGAGAGAGTTTTGTCCAATATGTGCGCCCCAGAACGTTTCTGTTACTTTGTTGTGCTCACAGTAACCTATTGTCTATTTAGATGATTACATTCTAGCTCCCTGCTTATGTTGAGACTTTGCCTTTTAGTGAGTGCATCCCCATTAGCGACGGAATCCAACGAACTAACGCGGTGCATCAGTTTAACCCCACCCATGCGTACATCCATGTCTTGAGTAATCATTATGGCATCTCGCTATAAATTACTCGCAACTTTAACTTGACCTTGAAGCAGTATGGTTTAATCAGAGCCAATGGATTTCCTCTCTACCCAGTCTGGAACTGGCCTCAAGATTCCGATAACGCGCCCACCGCACCTATGTTTGTTCAGCAGATCGCCGGTGATACACCCACACAACCTGTCACAATGCAAGCTGCAACATCTCTAATTTCGACCTCCCGCGATCGACTGCTCTCCTCTTGGGTCTCCTCCCACTCTCGCCTATCTCAGAACAGCGAGGCTGGCTTTCCTTTGCAGTGATCGGATTCTTGGACCTCCTCAACCAGCGCCATCCGAGCCCTCTTCCGAAGCGCATCATTCAGTTCCCTTCCATCCCATGCAGCCCAAACACCAACCATCAAACATACGCCAGATATAGCTGCCGCTATTTTGAAGAGACGCGCAGAAGTCGAGAACGAGAACCCGCAATTCCTTTCCGTCGATGATCGCCCTGGCACCAAGCGGAGCAAGACCGTACAAGCACCTGCAGACCACGAGCTGCCAGTTTCTGCGAAGTTCAAGAAGGTGCTTGAATCATTCCATTCGGTCGGCTGGAACTCTGAGGTTTTCCTGCGCGAGTTCTTTGCCCCCAAACCTTCCGACCCATCTCACCGTCATGACCGGATCGGCGAGACGTTTATGAGCGAGCGCAGGAATCATGCCCCAGGAGAACTCATTCAAGACCTCTGGACAAGTGCGCATGACAGCGGGCAACTATTGATCTGTGCTCAGTGTCAATACCCTACCAAACAATCAGTCCCATGCGCCCCGCTATGTCTTCTTCCGCAGTCCAGTTGATCGGAGACCGACCGGCCCATGATGCCCGTCAAGCAGCCAACTCTCCTGGCGGACTAGGTGCTTTCATAGAGAGGACGACTCGGACATGATCACATTTGCTGATCTTAGCTCCAGCTTGATCTAAGGTACTCGCGGCGCGGTGCAGATGAGCGACCCCCTCGCACTGTAATATCTTACGCGCATGGCACATCCCAATGGGCCTCACAGAATCAACAGGGCGCCTGTTCCTCGTCAAGCCCGCCCACCTGAACTGGTGAGTCTTTGACCTCTAGCTCTGATCCAATCATCTAACTCCTCTCAAGGTTTATCTGCGGGTCTTGTGCTTGCTTAGTTTCAGTCGCTCGCCGAGTGCGCACTGCGCGACTGTTCCTTTCGGCTAACGGCATTCTCCACCTCCCGTCATGTGTGCCCGTGTGTATCATCACGGCGAACTCGCACCTCGGCAACATGCTCAAGTCCATGCTCAAGGGCTTCTCGGACCAGACAACTGTCACGAATCGCAAACGGGCGTGCATACCAACGTCTATTGGAAGAATGGGCGGCTCACGACGGAAGCGGTAAGTATTCCGTCGAATCTGCACTATGCTTTGAAGCTCATGTATCCATCACGCCTAGCTCGTTTCTAGGCATCGGATACCCTCTAACGATACGCAAGTCCGCACAAATCCACGCAACACTAGTGTTTAGCTACTCAACGATTCAGAGCACATCTCTGGGGATTATCCGGTGTTCAGACTCCAAGTACCTGCTCAGCATTCAATATAGCCAGCTATGGCCACCCCTTGCAAAGGGTGCACGTCGGCACAGGAGAATTGCCCACTCGCGCTTTCACTGTTCACTTGCAACTAGACCTGCTTGGATGTGTCGAAGACGGCTACCGGTACCATAGTACTTTCTTCGTCGTCACATTATTAGTGTTCGCTGGACTACTTACGTCGAATGTGCACTAAGGCTCATCCATGGATCGCGCCCAGCTCATCTCTACGCGTCGGGCTACTCTCGAACAACGGTGAATGGTTTGCAAAGAAACAGATCGACGCAACCTTAGCGCAGGTGGGCTCGCCTGCAAGCTGAGACAGATGGCAGAGATATCCAGAATTTATGCAAGCATGTGTTGGGGTTGTATTTAGAATCATAGAGGCAAGAACGCGCTACATAGACGCTGACACAAACATCGGCCCCACATGCATAGCTCGCAAGCGCACAGTCGAAAACCCCATGGGTTGCAGGCAGGCTTCCAGGGGTCATGGCAGCGCTCGCAGGAAGAGAATATCAATGATAGGAACACACATCCCTCCATATTCCCATTCCGATGCATTTTTGAGCGTTTTTGATTGCATGTATGCATATGAGACAATAATCGATGGGCGTGAACAACATACAACACGCAACATGCACCCGCGAAATGAAAGCAGCGCCAAAGCCGCCAAATACAAAACAACACCCGCGCCTGGATTCTCTTCTGATCTAGATCGTGGTGTCGTATCTGACGGGCGCGAGCGTCTGGGGCGCGTTCGATACGACGGAGACGGTGCGCGCGTCCCGGGGGAGTGCGTGTACACGCTTGAGAGAGTGGCCTCGCTCTGTAACAGCCCCCAATCAGGATCGTCATCGCGCTTCACAATCGGGTGGCTACTCACCGCCCTTCTCCTTGGCCTCCAAGTGCTTCGCGTGGTTGGTCTGCACCCTGTCGAGGAACTCCTGGCGACATGCGGAGTGGCGGATGTGCTCGACGCGGAGGTTGACGCGCTTCTCGATGTAGCGGTTGCCGACGACCTTGTACACGATGACGCCGACGGCGGCGGGGGTGACGTTGTAGATGATTCCGGTACGGCTGCATCACGTTCCTTCCGTTAGCCCAAGTCATACACGCACATAGGGCTGTTTGAGTTGAAGGGGAGAGACGCAAGACGCACCCGTGGTAGTATTTATGGGGCATACCCTTTTGTTGTGCGGCATTGGCCTTGATATCAACAATGTCGCCTACGCAGTATTTGATAAGGAAGGTCGACAGCTTGACGGGGCCGTGATCTGTGCGATGCGATCGTCAGTTGGTCTCCGGTTGCCTGCAGGGGGTGATCGTACCCTTGAAGCCACGCTTGAACATGTGGCGCGTACGCGCGCGGTAACCGAATGAGTGAGGCATCTTGAGGACTGCGCGATCGTTAACTTCCTAGACAGACGGCGACAAGGACACAGGCGAGCTCACAGTCGTTGACGGCGGGGAGGGGGGTCGAGATGCTCCGCCCAATTCATTCGTGTGGCGCACACTTTCGATCAACTGTACAGTTTCCCACGGCATACAGCTCCCGACCAGGACTCTGAAATCCAAGTGCATGCCTTCAAGCTAGTTCGTCGTCGACATCCTCAAGATAAAATGCCCAGGTAATAATCCACCCAGCAGTCACTGAACACCTTGTTGACGACGCGTGCACAGGGCCCCGAGGAAACACAGCAAGACGTGAGTCCGATATGATAGCTTCAAGCACCACCTCCGTGTGGAAGGGATCGCAAGCGTGCTGATTTAACGATCGCCCTGCGCCCATGACTTTCTAGTTACAAGGTCCCCCGTCGGCCTTTCGAATCCGCCCGTCTCGATGCCGAGCTCAAGGTGCCCTTTCCCCGTGTCCCCCCCATTTGAACCTACTGACCGATATCTGTGTGTGTGCCCCAGCTCGCGGGCGAGTACGGCCTCCGCAACAAGCGCGAGATCTGGCGTATCGCCTTGATCCTCTCCAAAATCCGGCGTGCCGCGCGTGAGCTGCTCAAGCTCGACGACAAGGACCCGAAGCGGCTCTTCGAGGGCAACGCGCTCATCCGCCGGCTCGTGCGCATTGGTGTACTCGACGAGGCGCGCATGCGGCTCGATTACGTGCTCGCGCTCAAGATCGAGGACTTTTTGGAGCGGAGGCTGCAGACGCAGGTGTTCAAGAGCGGGCTGGCGAAGAGCATCCATCATGCGCGGGTGTTGATCAGGCAGAGGCACATTCGGTGCGTCCCGCTTCCGCTCCGTTTCTCGCTTTGGTAGGAGTCACTGACGGGCTGGCATGATATTTTTAGGGTGGGCAAGCAGATCGTGAACGTCCCCTCATTCGTCGTCCGTCTCGACTCCCAAAAGCACATCGACTTTGCGCTCACGTCGCCATATGGCGGCGGACGCCCCGGTCGTGTAAAGCGCAAGCGCGCCGCGGCCGCTGCCAAGAAGGAGGAGGGTGGCGACGAGGAGGAAGAGGAGTAAATCTGAGGCTGCTGCTGTATCATGTTATCATGTTTATTCCCATGGCGTACCGTATGGCATATGCGAATTTGGCTGTACTAATTCGTGCTTGTTTGTTGCATCTTCGATGCTGGTGTGTTATGTTCTGCCGGTAAGCATGTACACTGCTAACAGTCGACGCCGCACCATGCAACGAAAAAGTGATTTTCTTTTATGTTTTTGTTTTGGCTGATATGGTCCCGAAGATAAACTTTCCCTCCGAGGGCCTCGTTGGTATGTACTTGCTTCGGGCAGATATTTTCTACGGGTTTACTAAATACTGTGATAGCTGCCACACTTCGTGTTTTCCACGATCGGAAATGACCAGCTGCTCGGAGTTCAAGGACTCGCTTACGCAGCATCCTATAGTACGTTAACATTCAACCACCAAGTTGCACGTCCGACAGGTTAATATATTACAGATCGGTCTTTTCCTAGTCCATTAGGCTTCGTCCCCATTCATAGGCCATTCAAGATCGAGCTTTTCTATACCGTTATGCTGAGCCAACGAGACCTAAATATCGCCGTAAATGAAGTGGGTAGACGTGGTCATCATTTGGCTATAATCAAACCTGACTGCTTTCAGGTCCAGTTACCAGTGTTCGCATTGTGAGCGCCTGCTGTCGATTGCAGGCAATTTGACATCGGCTCCATTCTTGTTGCAGGAAAGGGTGTTTGTCAAATCGGGCCTGCAAGACGTAGAAGCATTAACATTGGAGATTTCATCTAGATCGTCGAATGTCAGGTCCCTGGATCAAGATTCAAGGTCACGATACAGCGTGGTTCAGCATGCAGATCCCTGCAAAATTATGTGTAAACGAACCTGGCTGCTTCAAGGTCAAGTTGCGGGTAATTTAAAATTATAACAAAATGCCATGATGATTAATCGAGACATGAATGTACTATATTATGTAATGGGGGTGCACTCACCAAAAGACAAATTAAAGTCTCAATATAAGCGGGGAGCCAGAATGCGATCATCTAAGTGGACAAAAATATTCCATGTGAGTAAAGCGAAGTACATATCGGAAACGGTCTGAGACGCATATCTTGGATGAAACTGTCTCCTCAGTTCCTCCTAGTCAGGCAAGCCAAAGGTCGATGGAAGTTCATTTCGATATCTCTGACGAATTATTCACGAGCTAGCTACCCTCAGGACCCACTAGCGCGATAGCGACCATTGCAATTATTCTTCAACTTACCTCTACCTAACATCAGCCTTGTCACTTCAGATCGGCACAGATGCTGGTAATTACTTCCGCCTCGCGATGACTGTTACTCCTCCTACCGCCTCGCTGGGCTCCATGCCAATGCACTGGCGAGCCGGGCATAATAATGAATATCGACCGCCAATTTGACCAAGCGGTCACGGTATCGTGTTTTAGGCGCCCAGTTTGCCTCAACACCGAGTCGTCAACGTGGGCGGCTTGGACCGATGATACGAATCAGACACCAGCGCTGCCTTGTACAACCCTCCAGCTATATACCAGTGGACCTTTGGTGCTGAAGCATCACACATTCCTCAATTTGTCCAGGGATGGCATCCCATGCGTGAGTCGATCGGTTCAGCTTTGGAGTCTTCGTTGCTCAACTGTCTTGAAAGTGATAGCGCAGCAAAAAAATCTTATGAGATCGCGAGTAAGTCGTCCGCCTACCACCTCTGATGCTTAGCGTACTGTGCTGATTGTCTCACAGTCGTCAAAGTCATCGGTCTCCCGCGGCTCCGTTTGGCACTATCCGTCAAGGCACACGTCCAAGTTGACGCAGGAGACATTCAGTGGAGGACTCAGGAGGTGAAATGGGAAAAGAGTGGGGGAGGAATACAATGGCATGAGACGAATGTACTGTGAGTGCAGGTCCTAGACTATGCAGACGCGAGCTAACCTCCTGTTTGCACTGCAGACCGCCTTTGGCGCCCTCCGAGAAGATCACATTCAGCTTGAACCGAGGCCACTGGCTCGACGTCTTACACAAGTCTTCCGGTGCGTCCCAGGGTTCAGTGGAGATCGACCTGGCCGAGCTACTACTGCAAGCATCTGGTTGTCGACCCAACGAAGGTAGATTCATCACAGGAGCTTCATTCCATCCATGCGGGAACTGATGATATGGTCATCTCAGATGTCGTTTTGTTGTTACAGGATAAGGGGAAAACGACTTGCAAGCTGGCTGTGCGGATCACCGAAAGCCCTACCACTGCCTTGAGCAGCACAGTGGATCACCTAACAGGCACGGCCGAGAAACTGACCGCACCGGGACCAACAAAGGTTACGGATGCCATAGGCGCTGCTGGCGACGCCGTGGCCGGCTTTGCGCAATCGAACCTCGTAGGATCGTTCAAGATACTGGTGGATACGATGGGCGTTCTGGTGAAGATTGGGGACGAGATAGCCAAGGTGCGTACATATATTTTCATTCTAGCTTACCTTTCTCATCGTTTGGCAGATACATCCCTGGGTGAATCTAGCCTGGAACGTGCTATCAGTCGCTCTGAAGGTAAGTCAGCTCTCATTTGACTGCAGGCCACAATCTAAGCCCCACAACAGCTAGTGCAAGCGCAGCAAGATCGGGACAAGAAGATCACAGCCCTCATTGAGATGTTGCAGTCTACATATTCCATCATCGCTGGCTCGGACATTTTGAAGGACGAGCGGCTCCAGGACGCCTTGAATCGAATCTTGAAGCAGACGATTGACTGCGGTTTTTTCATACAAGAATATACTCGTGGCCGTACATTTGCAGGTCCGTGGCGTGACGTCATTGAAGCGGGGGTGGTGTTCTGACTCATTATCGTGCAACAGGAAAAGCAATCGCCGAGGCCTTTTCAAGTACGGATGAAATGGTGTCTCAATACGAGGCGACGTTTAAGAAACTGCGGGAGGAATACACCGGCCGCATTGCTACTTTGACCGCTGTGGTTACATCCAAGACAGCTGCGACGGTCAATGCCACCAGTACGTCGGATCATGTATCCTTGGAATCTGGAACTAACTCGTCATGAAGGATTTGATCAGGTCATGGACAAATTGAGACCCGCAGCCATGGACGAGGGCAAGCGTGGCGGATGCCTACCCGATACTCGACTAGACGCTATTAAGTCTATCACGACGTGGTTTTCAAGCGATTCTCAAGGCCAGGATGCCGGTAGTGCCATGTGGGTGCATGGAGTGGCTGGGGCGGGCAAGAGCACCCTATCGACCACCGCAGCCCGAATGATGCGTGACCTTGACCTCTTGGGAGCCTTCTTTTTCTTCAACCGCGACCTTCCAGAAGCGAACGCTTCGACGCTCATCCGAACGCTCGCATACAAACTGGCTCAATTTGATCCGATCATCGGCGCGAAAGTTCAACAAATCATCGAGAAAACGCCAGACATCGCAGACATGACTCTTGATGTGCAATTCTCGACACTGCTCAGTGCGACGGCCCTGGGGGATGTCCCTTGGTGTAGGGGTCCCATTTTGGTGGTCGTTGATGCTCTGGATGAGGCAGGCAGTGAGAAGGAACGGGCGGACCTAATACGAGTCCTTTCCGAGGGTGTTTCGAAGCTGCCTTGGTTCTTGCGGATTCTAATGACCAGCCGTCGCGAGCTTGACATTTTGGACGGCTTCCAGCCCACCGCCATGCGACAGGAGGAGCTTAGCGTGGACTCTCCGACCAGTCAAGCAGACGTGACCGTATTCATCCGAACTCGATTGAATGACACACGGGCACACAAGCCCTATTTACACAAAGCTCTACAAGACTGGCCTGGTGACGATGACGTTCATGCACTGGCTACTCTGGCCGGTGGCCATTTTATATGGGCGCAAACCGCATGTCGATTGATAGATGAAGGTCATAACCCGAAGAAAAGAATGGGTGATCTCATCAATGATCGATCAGTGTTAGCATCCGGCGACGCATTCGCTAGCCTACACCTGCTGTACAAGACGGCCCTGCAGTCCACCGGTCGGTGGACAGACCCATCCTTCTGCCGAGATTTTCGAGACATCCTCGGGGTGGTTGTTTGCGCGCAGGAACCAGTTTCTTCGATTGCAATAGACTCTTTAATTGTACCGCGAGTACTGCCGCTCGAAGATTGTCTGCCATCATTGCATACAGTCTCACTATTCGGGAGTGTACTTCTCTGGAGTGACGAAGGGTCTATACGTATACTCCACGCCTCCTTTCACGACTACGTCACACTTCACAGTGGCAACGAGCCATGGGTCATTAATGTTGGCCATTACCATGGACAACTTACCTATGGGTGTATTGCACATCTTGAGAATGAGCTGCGCCAGAACATCTGCGGCTTGGTGCTCTCGCAGCCTGTGAAGAATGAATCTCTATCGGAATCCGTTGTATATGCATCCAAGTTCTGGATCGAGCATGTCTGCTTGATAACAGATGCATCCGAGGACCTCGCGGATGTGGTATACCAGTTCCTGCACAAACACTTGTTGCATTGGATAGAGGCCCTTGCCATCGTGAATGCCTATGATGTTGTCATGCGGCAACTTCCAAAGTTACTCATATGGACTCAGGTTTGTCTCCACCAGCACTTTTGAACATGCGGCTAAAATTCATAATCCAGAGACACTTCCCTAGGAGCAAACTGTATCATTTTGTGCATGATGCCCATCATTTTGCTCAGTACTTTGCAAATACCATCATGGAGCATCCATTGCTCATCTATGCCAGCGCAGTGCCATTCACCCCGCACAACACCATTGTATACAAAACCTTCCATAACACCAAATTGCCACATGTCCTATCTGGCATTAAGCCAACATGGCCGCCTTTGCTACAGGTGTTATTAGGCCACGAGGAACCCGTGTTTTCTGTTGCCTTCTCGCCGGACGGCACCAAGATTGTGTCAGGGTCCGGCGACAAGACTGTGCAGGTGTGGGATGCCGTCACGGGCCAAGCAACCCTCCCGCCACTTGAAGGCCATGAGGATGTGGTGTTGTCTGTTGCTTTCTCGCCGGATGGCACCAAGATTGTGTCGGGGTCCAGTGACAAGACTGTGCGGGTGTGGGATGCCGTCACGGGTCAAGCAGCCCTCCCGCTGCTTAAAGGCCACGAGGATGAGGTGTGGTCTGTTGCCTTCTCGCAGGATGGCACCATGATTGTGTCGGGGTCCAGTGACAAGACTGTGCGGGTGTGGGATGCTGTCACTGGACAAGCAGCCCTCCCGCCACTTGAAGGCCACGAGGATGTGGTGTTGTCTGTTGCCTTCTCACCGGATGGCACCAATATTGTGTCGGGTTCCAGTGACAATACTGTGCGGGTGTGGGGTGCGGTCACGGGCCAAGCAGCCCTCCCGCTGATTAACGGCCATGATGAGGTGTGGTCTGTTGCCTTCTCGCCGGATGGCGCCAAGATTGTGTCGGGGTCCAGTGACAAGACTGTGCGGGTGTGGGATGCCGTCACGGGACAAGCAGCCCTCCCGCCACTTGAAGGCCATGAGGATGTGGTGCTGTCTGTTGCCTTCTCGCCAGATAGCACCAAGATTGTCTCAGGGTCCAATGACAAGACTGTGCGGATGTGGGATGCCATCACGGGCCAAGCAGCCCTCCCGCCACTTGAAGGCCATGAGGATATGGTGTGGTCTGTTGCCTTCTCGCCAGATGGTACCAAGATTGTGTCGGGTTCCGGCGACAAGACTGTGCGGATATGGGATGCCGTCACGGGCCAAGCAGCCCTCCCGCCACTTGAAGGCCATGATGATGGGGTGTTGTCTGCTGCCTTCTCGCCGGATGGCACCAAGTTTGTGTCGGGATCCAGTGACAAGACTGTGCGGGTGTGGGATGCCGTCACGGGCCAAGCAGCCCTCCTGCCACTTGAAGGCCATGAGAATGTGGTGTTGTCTGTTGCCTTCTCGCTGGATGGCACCATGATTGTGTCGGGGTCCGGTGATAAGACTGTGCGGATGTGGGATGCCGTCACAGGCCAGGCAGCCCTCCCGCCACTTGAAGGCCATGAAGATGTGGTGTGGTCTGTTGCCTTCTCGCCGGATGGTACCAAGATTGTTTCGGGGTCCAGTGACAAGACTGTGCGGGTGTGGGATGCCGTCACGGGCCAAGCAGTCCTCCCGCCACTTAAAGGTCATGAGTATATGGTGTGGTCTGTTGCCTTCTCGCAGGATGGCACCAAGATTGTGTCAGGGTCCAGTGACAAGACTGTGCGGGTGTGGGATGCCGTCACTGGCAAGCTGCTCAACGGAGATTATGGTGACGCTCTAATTCCCGGTCATATAAGTCACGACCAAGCACATATATCCTTGGCCTTGAATAAGCAGGGCTATTTCATGGATGTTGACTCAGGCCACCACCTCGGCAAGATCCCAGAAGGCTTCACTTTCAGGTTGGCAACATGTCATGGATCCCGTTGTGTTGTATGGACAGCGGCATCTTCCAACCGTTGGGTCCCAGTGATAATTCATTTACCCCAGCATGACAATTTTCCAATTTCCGATGCTTCGCATACCCTGCTTCCTGATCTATCTCCAAGCATAATTTAATTTCCACTACTCATATCCGCAATGTTGATACTGTGTACTTGTCATGACAAATTTTGTAGGCTGCCTGTTACCTTTTGCATCAGAATGATTTGATTACAGCTGCACCGCCCAGCAGAAAAGTAATGATTTTGAATTTCCTGTCCCAGCGCTCACGGCCACTGTCCCGGCTCTCGCCTCGTTACAGCATATCTTTCTCCGGTACATCTCAGACCTGAGAAAAGTCGGTGATTAGTCTAGTTCCAAGATTCACGACTGGCGCAATTCACAAGCTGCAGCGGCGATCTGCTCTCTGCTGTCTGATAGATGTAGATCCTGCCTCATCGGACTTTTGTCTAACTGGAGTGGGGGATTGGCACGTCTTCGTGGGCTTGGGTGCATGGCATGCGACATGGCTGATTGGCGAGTGCAGTTGCAAGCTGGCTTCTGAAAGATCGGCGTGAGATATCTGATCAAAGATCAGCCAGCTTTTGATCTGCTTGGCTGTAAGCTTGCGGCCAAATGTTACGCACCTGCCCTGGTTTCGCGTCAATCTGTTCGAACTGGCATCTTTGAAGGGAAGTTTGATGTTTAGAAACGAGCTAGGCTCGATGAATGCATGAGGTTTGACACATAGCGCAGATGCGACGAGACTCGCTGATGTCCAGCCAGCTATAACAGCTTGCAAGCGAGCGGTACCCACATGCGCTAATGTTGCGTCAATCTGTATACTGCACTTGCACACCATTCTCCGTTAGTAGAGAGTAGTTCGACGCCTAGAGATTCGCTGAGTGCGATCCAAGGATGCGCTTTGATGTATAGTGCAAGACTAAGCAATGTCCAGCGAAAGGTAAGAAGTGACGGTGAAGGAAGTACTAATTGACTGGTGGCCGTCTTCGACACATCCAAGTAGGTCCAGTGACTCCAATTGTAAAGCGACGTACCGTGAAAGCGTGAGAGGGCGATGCTCCAGTGCCGACGTGCGTCCTCTGCGAGGGATGGTCATGGCTGGCTATCTTGAATGCTGAACGGGAGTTGGAGGCCAGATAGTCCCCAGAGATGTGCTTTGGATTGGATCATTGAGTAGCTAAACACTAGTGTTTTATTAGAGCGGGATTTGACGCCTAGAAGCGAGCTGGGTGCCATGGATGGATGAGCTTCAGGCCATAGCGTAGATTCGACCAATACTCACCGATGTATTTGCAGCGGATAGTTAGAGCTTGACGTTGAAGGAAGAAGCAAGGAGCCGCAGAACGAGGTCGCTCGACGTCTAGAGTCCCTTGTACTTTACAAGTTGGACGCCCGGCTGACATGTAGAAACGAGTTGAACGCGATGAATTGATGAGCCTGAGAGCGTGACTCAAGAAGAGGAGCAGACGAATCGTCGAGCGCCGGGCTGCGTCGGTCTTAGTGAATATCATGTAACGTTGGAGATCTTGCTTGTGCGACTGTACATCCTCATCGTTACTGCGTTTGAGGATTAGAATCAGGTTGAAGGGCATGCCGTTATCGCCTCCAAAATCTAGTCGGCAGTCGCAGTCGTCATGCGTCTGACCCGGAGAGTTGACGGGCCGTCTTTCGTCCCGGGCATCGTTGCCTGATTCTTGCCGCTGATGACCAGTGGGTGGATCTCGTCCTTTCTAACGGGTTTTTGCTGTTTCTTGGCCCGCGTACGGTGGCGGATAGAGACATCAGTTTGCAAGTGGGCGAACTGAGGAATATTCCGCGAGGGATTCAATGTATTAAAGCTCCCCGGTGATCTTCCCGTGCTGTTGGTCGACAGAACCGAGGAGCTGAAGGATAATGACCTGAGATCGCAGATTTTGCGCGATTCGCCGTCGCTTGTCCAAGAGGTCGAGTGAGGCAGCCTCCAACTCCACGAGTTCAGATAGGCGGGCTTGACGAGGAGCAGGCACCCCGTTGGCTCTGTGTGGTCGATTGGGCTGTGCCATGCGCGTAAAATGGTTCAAGCAAGCGCCGAGATCAGAAAACAGGATCGAGTCCGCCTCATCCCCTTTGAGAAAATCATACAGTCCGCCGGACGAGCTGACTACCTGACGGGCTTTAGGAACCACTCGGTCTCCGATTAAATGGGCTGCGAAAGAAGACATAACGGGGCACACCGGGACCGCTTGTTTGGCAGGATGTTGACACCGAGCACAGATCAGTGGTTTGCCCCCTGACATGCGAACTTGTCCAAAGGTCTTCTATGACTTCTCCTGGTTTATAATTCCCGCGCCTGCTCATAAACTTTTCGACAAGATAGGTGGGAAGTATTGACGGCAAAGCACTCGCGCAGGAAATCCTGGGAGTTCCAGCCGACCGAATGGAACAATTCAAACACCCTCTTGAACTTCGCAGAAATTGGCAGCTCGCGGTCTGCAGGTACTTGTACGGTCTCGCTCCGCTTGGCTCAAGGTCGATCATCGACGGGAAGAAATTGTTCTCGACTTCTGCGCGGCTCTTCAATGGCGGCGGCTATATCTGGGCTGCATGGGATAAAGGGGAATGTAATGATGTCCTTCGGGAGCGGGCTCGGATGGCGCTGGTTGAGAAGGACTAAGAATCCGATCGCTGCAAAAGGAAGCCAGCCTCGGTGTCCTGAGATAGGCGAGTTGGAGAAGATCCCAGAAGAGAACAGCTAATCGTAGGAGGTCGAAATTAGGGATGTTGCAGCTAGCGATATGTTGATAGGTTGTGTGGGTGTATCGCTGGCGATCTGCTGAACACACTTTGGAGCGGTGGGCGCGTTAACGGAATCTTCAGGCGCAGTTCCAGACTGTGTAAAGAGGAAATACATTGGCTCGGATTGAATCAGACTGCTTCAAGGTCAAGTTCAAGTGGCTGGTCATTTATAGCAAATGCTATGACGATTACTCGAGACAGGACAAGCGCATGTGTAGGCTTAAACCTGATGCACCATGTTAGTCTACTATGTTCCGTCGCCAACGGGGATGCACTCACCAACAAGCAAAGTCCCAAAATAAGCAGGGAGCCAGAAGTGATCATCTAATTAGACACCAAGTCCCTGTGAGCAGAGCAAAGTAATGGAAATGGTCTGAGACGCACATATTCGATAAAACTCTCTCCTTCTTCAATTCCTCCCAGCCAGGAAAGCCAAAGGTAAATGAAAGTTCATTCCGATGTCTCTGGCGGCCTTCATCATGCAGAGCTTGGGCATTTAGAACAGTCACCACACATATCCTCCTCCCATCCCTGCTCCCACGTTCCTAGACAGCATACATAGGGCAAGGGAAGAATGAATCCCTTAATATCGGGTTTCGCCCGTTGTCGTAATCGTTACGCGTTTCGCAGCATCTGGCCCATCGGCGATGAGCCAGGAAAATGTTGCCGTGGCCATCGAAAGGAGTCGAGGATGGCCAACAGCGAGAACCACCTTTTCATCGATAGGTGAAAGAGTGACGGTATGACCTTCTCGTTTAACCCTCCTTCACAAGAGGTAGCACTGAGAGCAAGTTCTGCTCACGAGCTAGATTCGCGACGTCGATGGAGATATCGTCACTATTAGAGATTATACTACAATTGCTGGCTGTGGGGCAATCCTCGAGTTCGACAGGAAACTCGTGGTATAGTCTCTTGAGGGCTTCGCTGAGTCCAGCATCAACTTGGTACTTTTGTCCCAAACGAACAAACGGGACAATGATGGAGATTGAAACATGCTCGTTGATGGTGACGTGGCTATAGCGAAAAGAGTTCATTTAAGTTCATACTTCAAAACGCGAGATAGAGGTGATCATGACTGCGTACCTGCGCTTGCAAAGACCATCTAATGCATAAATGTCATCGACCACTGAGTTTCATAGATAAACCAAATGTCACCCCTTGACCAGCTCTCCTCCAGATGGCGGCGGCTGCGGAACCGAAAACATGTCTGCGAAGATGGTCGAGTTGACTGCTAATAGGCTTTTGTAGACTTTGAGTGACTGTGTTCGGTCTGCCTGCAGAACGATGTTGCCGTTATGGAACTATATCTCAGAGCGCCCAAGAGGTGAGATAGCGGCGGTTCCTGGATCACCTGTTCGCTTTCGTTTAGCATGAGGTTGACTAGCCGTAGATATTTCGAATCAGATTGATGATGGTGCAAAGCAATTGAAGAGTAAGACGCGTCCGAAGGATTATTAGCGCCCACTGTATCCGATCCAGATCCGATCCACCAGCATTCACTAATATTCACTGGCCAGTCACTGCGCGGGTCTTCTTCCCGCTTTGCTCTGACCTTAGTCTGACCTAGTTTCACCCTCTGTGAGTTTGCCGGCTTTACATTTTCTCGAGCACGCAACACCTACTTATTTTCCGCCGGAGAGGCAGAATTGTGAACAGTCATCGATGATCGAGCGATTTAAGTACAAACGGTCCCTTCACTTGAAGCCTCCCCGTATAACACATACAGTAACACTGAACCCCTCCCCCGTACGAAAAGCTCTGGTGATGATGACATTGATGTTGTAACCCAGAGGAACAAGACAATGGTTGAAGGCGACGCGGCAGTGGATATCAGTCATCGCATAAGGCTAAGCACATATACGGTACGTCGTCTAATGAAACAATAACTTCCTTTTTTTGTGTGGCTGATATGATCCTGAAGATAACCTTTACCTCGGCCCCGTTGGTACTGAATTTGGGCGGATTCCAAGTCTTTCGATAATCAGGTTGCGATAACTGCAAACTTTATGCTGTCTCTACGATCGGAAATTTCTAGCTGCTCAGAGTTCCAAGGCCCTCGCTTGCGCAGCATCCAGTATTTTACGTTCAACCACCAAGTTGCACCCAGACTGATGCGTTACAGACCGGGCTTTTTGCGCTCCATTGGTCGTCATTCCCGTTCGTATACCATTCAAGATCAAGATTCTCTATACCATTCTGAATGAAGTGAGTAGACGTGGTCATCATTTGGCTATAATCAAATTTGACTGCTTTCAGGTCCAGTTGCCGGTGTTACCATTGTGAGCACCTGCCGTCAATTGCAGGCAATTTGACATCGGCTCCGTTCCTGCCGCGGGAAAGGATGTTTGTCAAATCGGGCCTGCAAGATGCGAAACATTGGAGATTCAATTCTAGATCAGGGGATACCAGGTCCATATATCACAGTCCTAATTCAACGTTACGCCATTTGGCTCTTCTGCGACACCATCTGGACGACGGAAAGGATCTCGTCACTACCATCCCCACTTTACCTCGCGCCCTTCACGACTATTAGTGCGTTTCCTGTACTAGTTCACTGAAAACTGAACTTATTTTCCTAGTTTTGTGCCTGAGCAAGGTAGCGCTGTAACCGTCAGTATATAACTTTTACTGTATGACATCACAAATGTGCAAGAGATACTACTACATTATACGGACCTTTACAGGAAGCTTGAAGCGCGAGAGATTTCACTGAACTGGCACGCGGAACCCTAACAGTGCTAAGTATTGCGGGAGATCGCTGATAGAACGCTTGCTGCCTTCACATGCATGACCTTCCAGCCTCAACTATATAACAAGCATTCTCGTGTATGCAAGTCGTGTGAGCTTACCAATAGTCCTCGATGACTACACTAACATGCGACGTGACCATCATGTAAACATTGCCCCTTCTACGATCTTTCAACAACCTCGAATTACGAGCTACGCAAATATTCTAAAACTAAAACATCACTCGCTGGCCTTGCCAGTTACCTCGCTAACTGGCAGCGTTTCAGCCTCACGAGTATTGCTTTCCGTTTACCCATCGCTCTCGCTCTCAGAACCACTGCTAGCCCTAACGTTTCCATCCACCCCAGCGTCGTTCTCGCCCAAACCGAGCTGGCCATCCGAATCCCCCAGCATCGCCTCGTCCATATTCCAGGTCCCAAAGATGTGGGTCACGCCGACGAAAGGCCTGTACTCAAAGACCCCATCCTCGTCCCGCGCGTAGCCATACGGGTAGTTTTCTGACAGGTACGGGCTGTCGGTGGCCTCGTCGACGGGGGTGGCGGGGCTGAGGGTGAGGACGGCGGGCAGCCCGGGGATCTGCAGCTGGCTCAATCCGGAGTCTGAGTCTAAGTCTGATCCAGCAGCAGTGGTATTGGTGTTGGTATTGGCATGAAGACTGCGGAGGTCGGGGTTGGGGGTGTCGGCGATGGCCAGGACGAGGATGGGTCGATTTAGCAGGGAGTGGAAGCTCATGGTCTGTAGATACTTCTACGGTCTTGCTCCGCTTGGTACGAGGTCGATCATCGACGGGAAGGAATTGCGCGTTCTCGTTCTCGACTTCCGCGCCTCTTCAAATGGCGGCTATATCTGGTGCATGTCTGATGGTTGGTGTTTGGGTTGTATGGGATGGAAGAGAACTGGATGATGTGCTTTGGGAAAGGGCTTGGGTGGTGCTGGTTGAGGAGGACGAAGAATCCGATCGCTGCGAAGGGAAGCCAGGCTCACTGTTCTGAGACAGGCGAGAGTTGGAGGAGATCCAAGAGGAGAGCAGTCGATCGTGGGAGGTCACAAGTAGAGATGTTGCAGCTTGCGTTGTGACAGGATGTGTGGGTGTAGTTGGTGCGGTGGGTGCGTTATCGGAATCTTCAGGCGCAGTTCTAGACTGTGTAGAGAAGAGATGGAACATTGACTTCGATTGAATCGGACTGCTTCATGGTCGGGTTCAAGTTGCTAGTCATTTATAGCAAATGCTATGATGATTACTCGAGACAGGACGATCGCATGCATAGGGTTAAACTTGATGCACCGTGTTAGTCTGTTGGATGCCCTCGCCAAATGGGGTGCACTCACCGATAGGCAAAGTCTGAAAATAAGCAGAAAGCCAGACTGTGATCATCTACTTAGACACCAGATCCTTGTGAGCACAGCAAAGTAACGAGAATGGTCTAAGACACACATATTGGATAAAACTCTCTCCTTCTTCAGTTCCTCCCAGTCAGGCAAGCCAAAGGTGGATGGAAGTTCATCCCAATATTTCTGGCGGCCTACGGCATGAAAATCTTGGGCCTTTAGAACACAGGCACCACACATATTCTCCTCCCATTCCCGCGCCCACGTTGCTAGACAAGTATATATAGGCAAAGGGAAGAATGAATCCCTCAATATTTGATTTCGTCCATTGTTGCAATCTTGATGTGTGTCACATTCATCCGACCCATCGGCGGTGAGCCAGGAAAATGTTGTCGAGGACTGCAATAGGAGTATAGAATGGCTTGCAGCAAGAACCGCCCTTTCGTTAATAGGTGCAAGCTTGGCGATAGTATTATCTTTTCGCTGAACCCCCTGCATCGTAACATCCGACCTGACGTAACAGCATAAATGAAGTGCATATGGCAGCACGGAGAGCAAGTTCTGCTCGCGAGCCAGATTCGCCACGTCTATGTTGATACCTTTGCTGTAGGAGATCTTATCCCAATCGTAACGTTTGTCGTCTAGATTCTTGAGTTCAACAGGAAATTCGTTGTATAGTCTCTTGAGGGCTTCGCTGAGTACAGCATCAATTTGGTACTTTTGTCCCAAACGAACAAACGCAGCGACGACGGAGATTGACACAGGCTCATCGATAGTAACGTGGCTATAGCGAAAAGAGTTCATTTAATGGCATACTGCATAGTGCTGGGTAGCGGTGACTGCGTACCTGCGCTTGCAAAGAGCTTCCAACACATAAGTGACATCGACCGCGGAGTCCGACAGATGGATAACAGCACACCCCTCGACCAGGTCTCCTCCAGATAGCGGCGGCTGTGGGATCGAGAACATGTCCGCGAACACGGTCGAGTTGGCTGATAAAAGGCCCTGGTAGATCTTGAACTGGGTTCGGCCTGCCTGCAGAACGATGTTGCCATCATGAAACCATATCTCAGAGCGCACGATGGACGAGTCAGTGGCGGTTTCTGGCTCGTCTGTTCCCTTTCGGTTGACTTCTGGTTGACTAGGCGTAGACATGTCGAATCGGAACGATGACGGTCAGAGCAATTGAAGAGCAAGAGGCCGGAGAATGAAGTATTAGCGCTCACTGCGTCGGACCCACAGTCAGCTAGGCAATCGGCACTGTGGGAATTTTTCAAAACCCTAAATATGTAAGTGCTATTAATATACTATTATTGTCCGGTCCCGGCCGTCAAAGCCTCAGCACGTGAGGAAGGAACCCCAGTGAGAAACGCTAACGTTCACTGCCCGCATCTTCCTCCTGCTCTGCTCTGATTTAATTTTACGATTTACGAGTTTCCTGGCTATACCTTTAAATTTGCTCCGGTGTACGACACCTACTCATTTCCGTACTGAACAGCTAGCGATATCGAGTGCTTTACGACTCCGAGCAGTCCCTCCACTCGAAGCCTCCGGATCCCCGTATAACATATAAAGCACCATTGAACCCCGCCCCCGTACGAAAAGCTCGGGCGATGATGGCATTGAAGCTCGGAGGAACAAGCCAAAGGTCGACGACGGCGGAGCAGTGGATATCAGTTGACATCGTACAATTGTAAGCACATCTACGAAAAAGTGACTTGCATTTTTTTTAGCTGATATGATCTCAAAGATAACTTTCACCTCGGCCCCGTTGGTACTGAATTTAGGTGGATTCCAAGGGTTTAAAATACTCGGGCTGCGGGCGGCGATAGCTGCGCTTCCTCATGATGCTATCCAATCAAAGCCGCTCGCTTGTGGGATGATGCGTTACAGGCTGGTCTTTTTGCGCTATATTGGTCTCCGTCCCCGTTCGCGGACCATTCAAAATCGAGCTTCTCCACACCATTATTCTGACCCAAAGAGACCCGAATATCGCCCTGGATGAAGTGGGTAGACGTGGCCATCATTTGGCACTAATCGAACGAGAATTGCAGGCAATTTGACATTGGCTCCCTTCCTGTCGCAGGAAAGGATGTTTGTCAAATCGGGCCTGCAAGACACAAACATTGGAGGTTTCTTCTATGTCGGTAAATTCTAGGCCCCTGCGTCGAGGTCACAATTTAGCGTGCCAGCTTAGTGTGCAGATCGCGTCATTTGGCGCTTCCGCAGCGCCATCTGGACGACGACGAGGATCTCGTCACTGCCATACTATCGCACCTATTGTAAGTCGTTTCGCCTCGCACCCTTATGGTCATGACTCATTTGCATCCAGCCTCAAGCTCAACTATATATTAAGCTTTCGTCGTGTGAGCTTACCACCATCAAGCAAACAATGTCCATTCTACGATCTTTCAACAACCTCGAATTATGAGCTACGCAAATATTCTAGAACTAAAACATCACTCGCTGGTCTTGCTGGTTACCTCGCCAACCGGCAGCGCTTCAGCCTCACGAGTATTGCTTTCCGTTTACCCATCGCTCTCGCTCTCATAACCACCGCTAGGTCTAACGCCCCCATCCACCCCAGCGTCGCTCTCGCCAAAACCAACATGGACGTCCGAATCCCCCAGCATCGCCTCGTCCATATTCCAGGTCCCAAAGAGGTGGGTCACGTCAACGTAGGGCCTGTACTCAAAGTCCCCGTCCTCGTCGCGCGCGTAGCCATACGGGTAGTTCTCCGGCAGGTACGGGTTGTCGGTGGCCTCATCGACGGGGGTGGCGGGGCTTAGGGTGAGGACGACGGGCAGCCCGGGTATCTGCGGCTGGTTCAATCCAGAGTCTGAGTCTGAGTCTGAGTCTGAGTCTGATCCGGCGGCAGTGGGATTGGGATTGGGATAATGATTACGGAGCTCGGGCTTGGGGGCGTCGGCGATGGCCAGGACGAGGATGGGTCGATAGGATTTCGGTTTGGCGGGGCGAGCGTCGATATCAGGGGGGAACGAGGTACTGGTGCATGAAACTTTGGCATTTCCGGTCGTTTGATATTCGGCCACGCTTGAGGTCACTGGATTCTTGGAACGATCGGTGTCCCCCGAAGCGCCACTCGTCGAAGCACCTCTGTCTTCGGTTGCACCCAAGCTCGACACATTGAGGCTGACGCCCGTTTCCTCGAAGCCACGGTCCTGAGCGACTGTCACGGTGGATGCTCGCGACCTGCGCCTTTCGCGATCGGAGATGCGGGACTGTGGGACTGGTTTGGCCATGGAAGCGAACTTGAAGACGGCCAGCATCTTTTGATAGAGATAATTCATGGTAGGTTTGGATAGATTCAGATAGCAAATAGTCGGAAAGCAAAAGAGATGTTTGGCGGCTGGCACGGTTTCGGTGGAGTAGCATTGAAATGCGGCTGGCAACATCGCCCTATTGGAGATCTAGGCCAGTTTGAAATTCACGTTTACTATTGATGTTACTGCCAGACCGCTAGAAATTATTGGCACTGCAAGGCATGATATGGAGTGCTTAATAATGGTGGTTGAGGTTCAGTCGAGTAATTGAACCACCGGGTTCAATATTCCTCCTCACTCCCAATATTAATATCATTGCACTCAAATGAGAACCAATACAACGTATCCCAACTTTTCGAGAGGGTATCATACAACCCTTTTATATATGAGGTCAGAGAGGAGACAGATGCTGTGAGAAATGTAAACATTACCATTGATTGCCACTCTGAACCATCATGCATCATCTCGAGTTTCCCCCGTCGGGCTTATTCATATTCCCCAGACGCCCTGAGCTGATTCTCAATAGTCTCTCGCAGCGCGACCAGCCTGCCCTCCTCGGCGAACTCCTCCGGAGAATCCATCGTAGACATCCCCTCTTGCTCCCGGATCCGCTGCCTCACACGTAACGCGTACCAATCCTTGTACGCCTGCTTGAGTGGGAGCGTCTTTCCGCTCGCACGCATCTCTGCGCGAACCGCTGCGTCGCGCTGCACCATGCGCAGGAAGAATTCAGACTCGGACTCATCTGCTCGATCTGCAGGTAACTGGGCGTCGGCGGCGTCCATTGCGGCGTTCAAGCGCTCTCTTTC
>KV417499.1:312559-439665 GCA_001630335.1 Athelia psychrophila | reverse complement strand
TGGTGAGCTCCTGCACCTTGCGGATCTTGTCCTTACCGTCCTGCTCGCTGAGCGACTTGATCGTGCTCTTGAAGAAGCTCGCGTGGTTCGCGTAGCGCGTGCCCTCGGGGATGCCGTCGTTGTACTTGCCGGTGAGCAGGCCCGACGAGAGCGCGGAGAACACGGTCGTGGACGTCTGGTACTTTTTGTATATCGGGCTGGCATCTCAATCAGCCGACGGTAGCAGGAACGGAGTAAGGCAGAAGGGACACGCACGCATACTCCTTCTCGGGCCGCTCGCGGTTGAGCATATTGTGCTGGCACTGCTCCGCGATGGGGCCGATGAGCCCGAGGCGCGTCGCGACGTGGTGCGCCTCCTCGATCTCGCGTGCGGACCACTCCGACGTGCCCCAGTAGAACGCCCAGCCCTGGTCGATGACGAAGTTGAACGCGCGCACGACCTCCTCCATCGGCACGTCCTTGTCGGAGCGGTGCGCGAAGATAACGTCGACGTAGTCCATCTGCAGGCGCTGGTAGCGTTTCAACTTGAGTGCCCTGGACCTGCTGTCGCTTTTGCGAGAGTGCCTCGCGTCGTTCGGGATATCCCTTGCGCGTGGCTCTGAAGTGCTTGTTTGTGCAATCCTGAAACGAGGAATACGCGCTGAAGACCTGGAAAGCTACCTAGACGTCGAGCGACCTCGTGCCGTGGTTCAAGCTCTTACCATCCGCTGCATGTACATTGGTCAGTATTCATCGAATCTGCGCTATGCTTTGAAGCTCATCCATTCATGGCACCCAGCTCGTTTCTAGGCGTCAAATCTCCTTCTAACGACGCGCAAGTCCGCACACCACGCAACGCTGGTGTTTGGTTACTCGATGATTCAAAGCACATTGTTGGGGACTATCCGGCCTCCAAGTTCCTGTTCAGCATTGGCGATAGCTTGCCGTCGCTCGCCGTTGACAGTGGCACGCACGTCGTCACTGGAGCATCGTCCGTTCGCGCTTTCACGGTTTACACGCCTTCCAACTGGGACCTAGCTCTGCTGTGTCTAAGACGGCCATCTTGTTTCTTGGTACTTGATTCTTCAGCTTGCCTTCTTACCGTTTGCTGGACATCTTTTCTGGTTTGCGGGGATTGGGAATCTAGGCTGTGGGTGGATGACTCAGGCGATGTGATCGCGCGGAGCTCTTTCTCAGGCGCGGGGCTGCTCTCTAAGTATGATGGGTCGATGGTGCAGGTGGGAGGCGTTTGTAATCTTGCAAGCTGGTAGATACATCTTTCTGGACATCGGTGACTCTCCTCGCGTCTTCGCTTTGGCTGCAAGCTCATACACTCATCAAGTCCAGCTCGTCCTAAAGATCAAGCTCCCCTCTAAAGACGGGCCAGTTCGAACAGATTGACGCGAACCCAGTGCAGGTGCGCAACATTTGGTTGCAAGCATACAACCAAGCCGGCCAAAAGCTGGCTGATCTCTGATCAGATGTCTTATGCCGATCTTTCGGAAGCCATCTTGCAATTGCATAATCAGCCATGCCACATGTCATACCCACCCAAGCCGACGAAGGCTTGCCATTCCCCCACTCCAGCTAGACGAAGGTCCATTGAAGCAGGAGCTACACGCCCGTTTCGTGCAAGACGTGACCTCGACCTTTGCTGGATGGTGGTCATATCGGCCTGGCTTTGAGCAAGTCTTAGTCTGATTAGTTTATCCTGTAACGAGGAATACGCGCATGAATGACCTGGAAATCTATGTAGGCAGTCTGATGTCTTCCTCGTGCCGTGGTTCAAGCTCTTACCATCTGCTGCATGTACATTGGTCGGTTGTCAGCTTCAGAATGCCATTCTGGTGCCTTCAACGTCAAGCTGGCATCAGACGGTGACTCTCACAATGGGATCCAAACAGCTGCCAGTAAATCAAATCCAGGTTCAGACGGGGCTTCCGATATTTCTTAGGACACGAGAGTAGGGTATAAAAGCAATGTAATTCATTTCAGAAAGTATGTACAGCCTATGTAATGAATGGACGGTAGGCCTGAGCGCGTGGAAGGAACACCTCGAAGCCCAGTGCCTGCTCTACACCAAAAGAGGGTAGATGCATGTGATGTACTCGAGGAGGGTGTGGGGACTCTGGGGAGGCTACATGATGTCTACAAGGCTTCAATATGAGCCAACGGGAATGGAGGACGTACGGGGTGATTTCATACCACTTCTCGAGTCTCCACCTGCACTCCCTCTCAATATCCGCCCCTTCAAATGTGTTGTTGTGCCAATACGCGAGTGTTCAAGTTCGGAGAGTTGTAGGCGACAGTATTCAGATATGGGCAGGCTAGCACGGCGGAATGAGAGGGCAAGTGTGGTTCCGATACCCCATTTGGCCGAACGAACTGAAACTAACAGTCACGCGATCTGCATTTAGGGTGGGTCTAATTCAACTTGGCATTTCTCGCTATGTTTCTCGCTATATTACTGTATCCATAGGGTCTGTCCCGCAGGCTTGTACAAGGTTACATGCAACATATATATATATATCTTTCTTTTGGAGCCGCCTGGCAGGCAGATACCCTTCAACAAGATTTACCTAAGAAAACTGGAGGTGAATGTCCAGACGTCAGACTGGTGTCGTGGACATCGCGAGTGACCGAGGCTTAGACACCAGCTTAGCATCTTTCCCATGCTAAGGGAGGCCTCGCCGACGGTCATCGCGGCGAGATACAATTGGGCGGTCCAAATGGGATCTAATTGCTGCGAGAATGACATACAAAGAATGAGCTGGCGATGGGCGCAATTAGTGCTTATGACAATGTGTTTCAGGAGTCATTGAAGCTATATCAATACGGTGTTTAAAATAACGTTATATTGGCTTGCTAGCAGATGATAAACTAATCGTGTCAAAAAGACCCGTTGCGCGGAACGGGCGTGTACATCTATAAGAAGGCGGATCGCCGCAGCAGCTCGTGAGTTGCGCGAGTCGTGAATCTCGGAACTCAACTAATCACTGACTTCCCTCAGGTCTGAGACGTAAAGATATGCTGTAACGAGGCGAGAGTCGGGACCTGGTGGTCGTGGGCGCTGGGATAGGAAATGTAGAACCATCATTTTTGTGCTGGACAGCGCAGCTGTAACCAATGATTCTAATGTGAAAGCAAACAGGCCGATGGCCGTGAGCGCTAGGAGAGGAAATTCAAAATCAATACTTTTCTGCTGGACGGCACAGCTGTAACCAAATCATTCTGATGCAAAAGATAACAGGCAACCTAATACATGGTGCCATGTCAAGTTCAGGGTGTCAACATTGTGGCTACAAGTATTGGGAATTAAATTAGGGTCGGAGTTACATCAGGATAGGATTGGAAATTGGAAAATTGCGATGCTCGGGGAAAATGAATTATCATTGGGACCCAATGCCTTGAAGATGCCTCTCTCCATCCAACACAACGGGATCCATGACATCTTGCCAGGCTGAAAGCAAAGCCTGCTGGGATCTTGCCGAGATGGTGTCCTGAGTTAACATCTATGAAATAGCCCTGGTTATTCAAGGACAAGGACATCTGGGCTTTGTCGTGACTTGTGTGATGGGGAATTAGAGCATCACCATGATCTCCGGTGAGCAGCTTGCCAGTGACGGCATCCCACACCCGCACAGTGTAGTCAATAGACCTCGACACAATCTTGGTGCTATCAGGCGAGAAAGCAACAGACCGCACCACATACTCGTGGCCTTTAAGTGGCGGGAGGGCTGCTTGGCCCGTGACAGTATCCCACACCCGCACTGTCTTGTCCGCCGACCCCGACACAATCTTGGTGGCATCCGGCGAGAAGGCAACAGACAACACCACATCCTCATGGCCTTCAAGTGGCAGGAGGGCTGCTTGTCCCGTGACGGCATCCCACACCCGCACAGTCTTGTCACGGGACCCCGACACAATCTTGGTGCCATCAAGTGAGAAAGCAACAGACCACACCTGATCCTCATGGCCTTCAAGTGGCGGGAGGGCTGCTTGTCCAGTGACGACATCCCACACCCGCACAGTCTTGTCCGCCGACCCCGAAACAATATTGGTGCCATCTGGTGAGAAGGCAACAGAAAACACCTGATCCTTATGGCCTTCAAGTGGCGGGAGGGCTGCTTGGCCCGTGACGGTATCCCACACCCGCACAGTCTTGTCCGCCGACCCCGACACAATCTTGGTGCCATCCGGTGAGAAAGTAGCAGACAACACCTCATCCTCATGGCCTTCAAGTGGTGGGAGGGCTTCTTGTTCAGTGACCACATCCCACACCCGCACAGTCCTGTCATCGGACCCCGACACAATCTTGGTGCCATCCGGCGAGAAGGCAACTGACCGCAAACCCTGCTCATGGCCTCGAAGTGGCAGGAGGGCTGCTTGCCCCGTGATGGCATCCCACACCCGCACAGTCTTGTCACCGGACCCCGACACAATCTTGGTGCCATCCAACGAGAAGGCAACAGACAACACCTCTTCCTCGTGGCTTTCAAGTGGCGGGAGGGCTGCTTGCTCCGTGACGGCATCCCACACCCGCACTGTCTTGTCACGGGACCCCGACACAATCTTGGTGCCATCCGGCGAGAAAGCAACAGACCATACTGTATCCTTATGGCCTTCAAGTGGCAGGAGGGCTGCTTGTCCCGTGACGGCATCCCACACCCGCACAGTCTGGTCACGGGAACCCGACACAATATTGGTGCCATCCGGCGAGAAGGCAACAGAAAACACCTCGTTCTCGTGGCCTTCAAGTGGTGGGAGGGCTGCTTGTCCAGTGACAGCATCCCACACCCGCACAGTCTTGTCACCGGACCCCGACATAATCTTGGTGCCATCCGGCGAGAAGGCAACAGACCGCACCATATCCTCGTGGCCTTCAAGTGGTGGGAGGGCTGCTTGTCCAGTGGCAGCATCCCACACCCGCACAGTCTTGTCACAGGACCCCGACACAATCTTGGTGCCATCCGGCGAGAAAGCAACAGACAACACCTCATCCTCATGGCCTTCAAGTGGCGGGAGGGCTGCTTGGCCCGTGACGGCATCCCACACCCGCACAGTCTTGTCATCGGACCCCGACACAATCTTAGTGCCATCCGGCGAGAAGACAACAGACCACACCACATCCTCATGGCCCAATAAAACCTGTAGCAGAGGAGGCCATGTTGGCTCAATGCCAGATATGACATGTGGCATTTCGGTGTTATGGAAGGTTTTGTATACAAGTGTGTTGTGCGGGGTGAATGGTACTGCACTGGTATAGATGAGCAATGGATGCTCCATGATGGTATTTGCAAAGTACTGAGCAAAACAATGGGCATCATGCACAACGTGGTACAGTTTGCTCCCGGGGAAGTATATCTGGATTATGAACTTTAGCCGCACGTTCAAAAGTGTTGGTGGAGACAAACCTGAGTCCACATAAGCAACCTTGGAAGTTGCCGCATGACAACATCATAGGCATTCACGATAGCAAGGGCCTCTATCCAATGCAACAAGTGTTTGTGCAGGAATTGGTATACCACACCGGCGAGGTCCTCGGATGCATCTGTTATCAAGCAGACATGCTCGATCCAGAATTTGGATGCGTACATGACGGATTCCGATAGAGATTCATTCTTCACAGGCTGTGAGAGCACCAGGCCGCAGATGTTCTGGCGCAGCTCATTCTCAAGATGTGCAATACATCCATAGGTAAGTTGTTCATGGTAATGACCAACATTAATAACCCATGGCTCGTCGCCGCTATGCAGGGTGACATAGTCGTGAAAGGAGGCGTGGAGTATACGTATAGACCCTTCGTCACTCCAGAGAAGTACACTCCCGAACAGTGAGACTGTATGCAATGATGGCAGACAATCCTCGAGTGGCGGTACTCGCGGTACAATCAAAGAGTCTATTGCAATCGAAGAGAGTGGCTCCTGCGCGCAAACAACCACCCCGAGGATGTCTCGAAAATCTCTGCAGAAGGATGGGTCTGTCCACCGACCAGTGGACTGCAGGGCCGTCTTGTACAGCAGGTGTAGGCTAGCGAATGCGTCGCCGGATGCTAACACTGATTGATCATTGATGAGATCACCCATCCTGTTCTTCGGGTTATGACTTTCGTCTATCAATCGACATGCGGTTTGCGCCCATATAAAATGGCCACCGGCCAGAGTAGCCAGTGCATGAACGTCATCGTCACCAGGCCAGTCTTGTAGAGCTTTGCGTAAATAGGGCTTGTGTGCCCGTGTGTCATTCAAGCGAGTTCGGATGAATACTGTCACGTCTGCTTGACTGGATGAAGAGTCCACGCTAAGCTCCTCCTGTCGCATGGCGGTGGGCTGGAAGCCGTCCAAAATGTCAAGCTCGCGACGGCTGGTCATTAGAATCCGTAAGAACCAAGGCAGCTTTGAAACGCCCTCGGAGAGGACTCGTATTAGGTCCGCCCGTTCCTTCTCACTGCCTGCCTCATCCAGAGCATCAATGACCACCAAAATGGGACCCCTACACCAAGGGACATCTCCCAGGGCCGTCGCACTGAGCAGTTTTGAGAATTGCACGTCGAGAGTCATGTCTGCGATGTTTGGTGTTTTCTCGATGATTTGTTGCACTTTGGCGCCGATGATTGGATCGAATTGAGCGAGTTTGTATGCGAGTGTTCGGATGAGTGTCGAAGCGTTCGCTTCTGGGAGGTCGCGGTTGAAGAAAAAGAAGGCTCCCAAGAGGTCAAGGTCACGCGTCATTCGGGCTGCGGTGGTCGATAGGGTGCTCTTGCCGGCCCCAGCCACTCCATGCACCCACATGGCACTGCCGGTATCCTGGCCTTGAGACTCGCTTGAAAACCACGTCGTGATAGATTTGATGGCGTCTAGTCGAGTATCGGGTAGGCATCCGGCACGCTTGCTCTCGTCCATGGCTGCGGGTCTCAATTTGTCCATGACCTGGTCAAATCCTTCATGAGGAGTTAGTTCCAGATTCCAGGGATAGATGATCCGACGTACTGGTGGCATTGACCGTCGCGGCTGTCTTGGATGTAACCACAGCCGTCTGGGTAGCAATGCGGCCGGTGTATTCTTCTCGGAGTTTCTTGAACGTCGCCTCGTATTGAGTTATCATTTCGTCCGTACTTGAAAAGGTTTCGGTGATTGCTTTTCCTGTTGCACGATAACGAGTCAGAACACCACCCCCGCTTCAATGACGTCATGCCACGGACCTGTGAATGTACGGCCACGAGTATATTCTTGTATGAAGAAACCGCAGTCAATCGTCTGCTTCAAGATTCGATTCAAGATGTCCTGGAGCCGCTCGTCCTTCAAGATGTCCGAGCCAGCGATGATGGAATATGTAGACTGCAACATCTCAATGAGGGCTGTGATCTTCTTGTCCCGATCTTGCTGCGCTTGCACTAGCTGTTGTGGGGCTTAGATTGTGGCCTGCAGTCAAATGAGAGCTGACTTACCTTCAGAGCGACTGATAGCACGTTCCAGGCTAGATTAACCCAGGGATGTATCTGCCAAACGATGAGAAAGGTAAGCTAGAATGAAATATATGTACGCACCTTGGCTATCTCGTCCCCAATCTTCACCAGAACGCCCATCGTATCCACCAGTATCTTGAACGATCCTACGAGGTTCGATTGCGCAAAGCCGGCCACGGCGTCGCCAGCAGCGCCTATGGCATCCGTAACCGCTGTTGGTCCCGGTGCTGCCAGTCTCTCGGGCAAACCTGCTAGGTGATCCATTGTGCTGCTCAAGGCAGTGGTAGCACTTTCGGTGATCCGTACAGCCAGCTTGCAAGTCGTTTCCCCCTTGTCCTGTAACAACAAGACAACATCTAAGATTTACATATCATCAGTTCCCGCAAGAATGGAATGAAGCTCCTGTAATGAACCTACCTTCGTTAGGTCGGCAGCCAGATGCTTGCAGTAGTAGCTCGGCCAGGTCGATCACCACTGAACCCTGGGATGCATTGGAAGACTTGTGTAAGACGTCGAGTTTGTGGCCTCGGTTCAAGCTGAATGTGATCTTCTCGGAGGGTGCCAAAGGCGGTCTGCATTGCAAGCAAGCGGTTAGCTCGCGTCTGCTGAGTCTAGAACCAGCACTTACAGTATGTTCTTCTCGTCCCATTGTATCCCTCCTCCGCCCTTTTCCCATATCACCTCCTGAGTCCTCCACCCAACGTTCCCTGCGTCAACTTGGATGTGTGCCTTGACGGATAGTGGCAAACGGAGCCGGGGGAGACCGATGACTTTGACGACTGTGAGACCAATCAGCACACTACACTAAGCATCAGAGGTGGTAGGCGGACGACTTACTCGCGATCTCATAAGATTTTTTTGCTGCGCTATCACTTTACAGACAGTTGAGCAACGGAGATTCCAAAGCTGAACCGATCGACTCACGCATGAGATGCCATCCCTGGACAAATTGAGGAATGTGTGATGCTTCAGCACCAAAGGCCCACTGGCATATAGCTGGAGGGTTGTACAAGGCGGCGCTAGTGTCTGATTCATATCATCGGTCTAAGCCCTTAGCCGGCCCACGTTGACGAGTTGAGGCAAACTGGGCGCTTAAAATGCGATACCGTGGCTTGGTCAAATTGGCGGTCGATGCTATAATTTTAAATTACCCGCCTTGACCTTGAAGCTTAATTATAAGCAGTCAGGTTCGCTCACACACAAAAAGCAGACGCCAGACAAGGATATCCGGAGTTCACGCAGGCTCGATCGAAATTGTCTTGTGTTTGCCCTCGGGAGACTACTTACACTGGGAAATTCATGACGGTTCATGATCAATTTCTCAACTGAACCCCCAATCATCATTATTGACATCATCAACCCTCGCCCATAACTGGTCGAGTGGCACAACATTACATTCAGGCAAGTCATTTGAGCGACTAGCGATGATTTGTACATTTAACAAACTGCAGAACCCTGTCGAGATGGTTGATGCGGATACCAACGCGTCTGGGTATTTCCCATTCACAACAGCACCGGAGAACTCACCGCGACACATCTCGAGCCTACCACCGGAAATCCTCGCTCAAATCTTCCACATGCATCGCGAGCAGCACAGGGATGCGTTTCGCGACCCGGAGTGGGTAAACGACACCCCTCCCAGTGTCCGAGCCTCGCATGTTTGCTCGACATGGAGGGAAACGGCGCTCTCTGAGGCCACTCTGTGGACGAACCTCGTTTCGACCACGCGCTCGAGCACATTCTATGATGCAATGGTGCAGCGCTCGAAACAATCGCTCTTGAACATCGCGATCGAGATGCCACAGAGCCGCAGGCTCATGGATCTACCGCTGCCAGAGCAGGAAGGCTATCGTTTGTGCACGGCCATGATTGATAGGGCGGCGAACATGCTGGCAGGACTGGTCGCCTTGCATGCCGTCCGCCTGCGTGAGCTGCGCATAAAGGCGCCAGTGGATTTCATCGACCGGCATATCCCAGCGCTGCGCAACGTCTCCGCGCCCAATCTCACTCTCGTCGACATCGCAAACGCGACCGAAACTCAAGAGTGGTACAGACGATACGAGCACCGCCCGGCCGAGCGCATCTTCGCCGGGGGCGCGGGGAAGCTGTCCCGCTTCGCGGCGCGCTACGTCAGCCGGCAGATCCAGCCCCCGCTGGGCGCGCTCAAGACGTTCGTGCTGATCACCCACGCCCCCGTGCAGCTCGCCGAGATACACGCCGCCCTCGCCGAGCTCGCCCCGACCATCGTCCATCTCGTCCTGCACATCCCGCACACGCCCCGCCCGGCGCTGCCGCCGCAGCGCATAACCATGCCCGCCCTGCGCCTCATGGAGCTCTGCACCTTCTTCCCCGACCTGTCCCACTTCGACGACACGGCTAACTGCCTGCTGGACCGCCTGTGCCTCCCCGCGCTCGACGACCTGACGCTGCAGAAGGCGTGGGCCGGCGCCGGGCCCCTCGTCGCGCGCTCCGCGTGCAAGCCTGCGAAATTGAACGTCAAGGACCCGCGGCTGGAGGACGTCCTGCGGCTGCTGAAGGTGCTGCCCACGGTGCGCGAGCTATCGATACTCTGCTTTGGGCCACAGAATTGGGGGGCCATGCTCGCGGGCCTGGCGTTCCACCGGGGCGGTGGCGCGCAGCTCGTGCCGGCGCTGCGCTCGCTGGACGTGTTCACACAGGAGAGCGGCCTGGATGTGCGGTGTTTCGCGGAGATGATAGCGTCGCGGTGGGGCCCGGAGACGGCGCTGGGCTGTGCGCGGCTCAGCCGCGTGAAGGTTACGTTCAGCATGGGCATTGCGATACCTGATCCCGACCTCGCTCCGCTCCGTAAATTCGTACGGGAAGGTTTGGATTTGGCCATCATCTCTGTCGATCGTGAGACCTGGAACCAGCAACGGCTGCTGTGATTTCCGCCGACGACGGCTTCGTTGGGTCCGTTTGGATATACAAGGATATGGGCTTCTGGGCCTCACTCTTTGTGCGCTGCACTATGTATCTATTACATATTTCACACACGCCATCAAGTATATTTCCCGGCTGGGCCTCAGCGAGCCTTAAGTGCCTGCAGTTATCAAAACATCTTGCTGAGGAGATGTGTATGTAGTTACCACCCCTTAGGTCTATTTGTATCTCTCATCGCTACACGTGTGTGCTGTCTGTGCTCTACTGACGCCAACTTGCTTGGCTTCAAATTATGTGATACTTGTGCAATACTTATGTCTGGTCATCCCAAGTCTGAGCGCCGAGCGCCGAGCCATCTGAATTTCCCAAGAGTATGAGCCTCATTGACAAAGAAAGTTAGAAACCGCACTCGCAACAAACTTTAACATTAAGCTATCCATCATGCATCATGCATCTGTAGGTTTACCAGCTTCAATAATTTAGAATTGCAATATGATAATGAGGGTCATTATAGGTCATTATACTAGTGGGTCATTATAGGTCATTATAGTGGACCATTAAAACGTTAACACTGAAATCTCCTGTCCCAGGTGCTCTATGTTCAGCACCCGATAATTGGATCCCCAGCCCCATTATGTAGTGGACTGCAACCGTCCACACCAACTACGCCACTTGTGAATCATGCGCACAGGCTGTCAAACACTATTGGGCACCCGTGTGAGTGCGTGGGAAGGGGAAAGGGAATACAAAGGCAGCTCAACTGGGTGGATGCATGTTGGCCTCGTCTTTCTTCTAAAGAGGCTGGCGGGCAACGACATTGGCTGGCGGGCGCTTGCGAGTCGCATCTTTCTTGTCGAGGGACTGTCGGGCAATGGCAGCGATTGGTGGGCGCTTGCGAGCAACGTCCTTCTTGTCCAGAGGCTGTCGGGAAACAACATCGGATGGTGGGCGCTTGCCAGCAACATCCTTCTTGTCAAGAGACTGTCGGGCAGCAAAATCGGAGCCACCGACTGGGAGAGCTTGGGCAGAAATGAGCAAACAAGCGAGCGCGGTGAATGAGGCGAGTTTCATGATGTGTGGCGGGTTGAGTTGGGATGCAATTGTGAGGAGCTTCATGGCGCAGCGCCGAGGTTATATACCATTTCAATGTGACCCATGATTCGAGTGCAAATGCGAGTGGCTGGAGTTTAAAACACCGGATCTGTGAAGTCCAAGCCAACGATCAAATCTTAGGAGCCACCATGCGGTTTGTGGGGCGCCAAGTGGGAGAGAGTCCGCTAAACCCCGAGTGCTGCCTGATACAAGGACGAAACGCGAGCGACTACCATCCAAGCCCAGGGAATACATGTGGACACGAAGGGCATGGGCATAAGACAAAAAGTGACCATGAGAAATTAGAGGGCCGTTGCATGATCATGAAACCTTCAATGAGGCGCGTTTCGTGATGGGCGCAGCTGGGGGTGGCATGGCCAAGACACTCCGTCGACAACGACAACAATGAAGATAAGCGGACGAGACTTGGGATGGGGATATAATACGCACGATTGGCGCGGTGATCGGGCAACCTGTGCACGTCCGGTTCGTCAGTTGAACTTGAAGTTGGCGATTCGGAATACCCTTCCGTGAGAATAGCGAGCTCCAAACCAGAATTGATTCTTACTCGAGCGCTTCCAAAGGTTCTCCTCCTGCTCCTGTCCACAATTCTTGCACGACAGCCACGAGGACGAATGCATGCTACTTCATGAGTACAAGTACGCACAATAACTGAAAGTTGGCATGTGCGTTGGCAAGTTCACCCGGCCGTTCTCGCACCAATACCATACCATGCAGACTGAGGGAAATATCACATACCTTTTTTGTGAAATGCCTTTGGATGTCTTATGCCTAGGCCTGATGAGCGATGGATGTACTGTGGTCACTGGTCACTGGTCACCGGCCACTAGTGGCAGACAGGAGCTCGTGGGAAAACCAACGTCAACAAACGATCACGCGCGCCAGACGCGCCTCAATTACCGTGATTCTTCCCTCTTACCTTCATCTCATTGTCGGATCCTCTTCTTGCAGGCAGATTCTAGGCAGGCTCGCCTCGAGGTCGCGACGCCACATGAGTGTATCTCTCCAATCATTATCTTTCAAGCTTGACATCTACCGACCTCCCCTATCAAGGCTTGTGCTCTGGTGAACTGTCAGGCATTTATTACGGATGACTTCAAGTCACCTGTAAGGCTTTGCTTCTTTTAGCATAAGAAAATGGCGTACACTTCGAAAGAGGTCATGTTCCCTCTTCGCCGTTCGGCCAACAAATATGCTCCACCTTTCTACGTGCCCTTGAATAACTACCTCCTTGTTGACTGTTCGGGGTCTTTCTCTCTTGTTCATGTGTCTGCGCTCATGCTAGGTCTCGAACTCCATATACCATACTTGGCCCCCTCTGCCGTCGTCGCGAACATCCCGCGTGTGTCACTCCGGAGAAGCGTTATCTGACCTTATCTGGCGTCCTGTTTCAGTTCTCACAGTGGTATGTTTTCTGCCGGCCACTTACTCTTTAAATGAAATCCTCAACGATCCGTCACCGGTTCTTATTCTATCAGACCTCCTCTGCAATCAAGCTAAACATGCTCGTCTGCTGCCGTCGAACGTGTCACTGCTCAGGGTTTCATCATAAGACCCTGAGCGTGAGCTTTGAAGCAACGGGTAGGGCGTACGTCGGTGTCGGGCCGTACTCTATAGCCAGCAACTTTCTTCGATACTTAATCTCCTACTCTCGCCTTCGCGACCTTATCTCCATATCTAGGGGACCTTAAATTCATGAAATGGCAAAAACTGAGAATCTTGACGGAATATCGCGTGCTCCAGACCTCATACCACGCATGTATCGTCTACCCGGACGTAAGGATGATCATCTGCGGGTCATGAATCAGCTGCGTCGTTCACACCTCTCCGATCGGTGCAATCACCTCAGGGATATTTCTCGGCTCTGTATGTGGCAGCATTATCCACGACAGCCTCCTGAGGTCATCCTAAATTTGCCTGTGATTCCGCAAGATAGCTTGGGACAGACCATCGGACCAACAGCGAGTAGCGAGATTACCTCTGCCTCCGTTCCGTGAAAACTGCGACATGCAGATAATCATGCCAAATTAACCTTCCGGACTGGTCGAGGCTCGGCTATCCGCATCTACCCGGGGACAGGAGGATCACAATCAGAGGGAAAATACCACCCATCCTCGGGATCTAGCGCGTACGCATATGCACTCAAGGTATGCTGCTGGCATTCGCTGCGGCTGATCTGGGCCGAGTCTTATCCTTGAGCACCGTCGTTTCAGCTAGTAGTGACTCACGCAGACGGCGTGTGCTTCGGTACCCCTAACACACGTACGATGCGTCTTTTATGCGTCTCGGGTAGTATGCATGTATGTACGTCCCGGCTCGGGGGACGGAAGGTTGAATTCATACATCCCCCGCTCCGAAATACAACATATATTAATGCCACCCACTGCCGCGGGCCAGGGCCAACAGGGACGAGGTGACAAGTTACCGGCAACGGGCGTATGCTCATACAAAACCGCGCGATGGAGAAGATCAACTATCCCCGCGAATGCACTGCCAATCATCTCGGATACTAATATCCAGGCATCTACCGGTCTGGACGCGCTCTCGACTCGCTCGATGCTAGCAACGGCTCTCAACGGCTGCATTGTAATCACAGCTGTCTTGCGGCGCACTGTTCGACCCTGTCATTCGCAGCTCTTTCCCTATGCTATGTATTAACCATCCTCGCAATCTTACCCCTTAGCATACCCCCCCTAATTAGAGTATGTATTAAGCACCGCGCGTCCACTCTTATCCACCAATGAACGCGCGATCCGGCTCCTCACGGCGCACGTTCAGACTGGGGTGTCTTTTTGCATTCAAATTTCATCTCCTGTAACGTAGTTTCCAGGATGTTACGGCGCTGGTATTCTGATGCGGCGTGATCCTGCTTGATCGTCCTCAGGGCGTCGGACCGAACGCGAAAAATTTAAATAGACGCGCTCCGCACAGATTAGTCAAGCGGAGGTTCGAGTAGCACTAGTAGCCTGCGGCCACTTATTCTTTTGCATGGTATGCGGTTGAATGTAGTTATAGATAACATGCAGAGCTATAGATAACAATTTGCTGTATAGAACCATAGCTAGTGCCAATCGATAGCACAGATATCGTGCACGCCCTGAAATCATCCCTGAGCGCAACCTGAACGTTGAACGTGCGCACCCAAACCCAAAAGCATCGCCCCTCCCGAGCACAATAATTAATGGCCTGCAGGCTGTATACCGTTACATGTAGATCTGTCCAACACTTACGGGAGCGCCTCAAGCTCCCAGCTCCCGACTTCCAGAATCCGGGTGCACGCAAGAAGAGCCGAAGATGCGATTGTATTGGGCAGGGAGTAGGTAGCGATTGCGAGATAGTTATGTACGGACTCGGAAGCAGATGGAGATGGAACGCCTGCGCGACAGCGAACCTGTAAATTCGGTTCGGCCGCAGACATATGCGATGGGCAGGAAGGCTATGCATAGGACGGGAGACGGGATAGGATGATAAGCAAGGAAGCGAGGAATCAAGGAATCAAGGAAGTAAGGAAGCAGGGGGTTAGTTAGTTCGTGTAAATGGCGGGGTCGGATAAGATGGGTTGGATGGGTTAAATGGGGTAGATAGATGCCGGACTGGCTGTACGACGAAGACGTTCCGGGGTAATAGTATACACACAGCGAAAATGAAAGTGGAAGATCGGGCAGATAGACACGAAGGGGAACCGAAAAGATAAGGAAAGGAAAATGGTGGGTTAGGGGTAGCAGGGGTAGATGGTTGTGGAAGACGGTAGATGGTAGATGTAGAAGGTAGATGGGGGTTGTGTGGTATAGGCGCTGTCCGTGCAGGGGCGGGCGGGGAGCAAGTCCTAGCGACTCGGGTAAGGCCAGCCGTGCGGTGCAGTTGCGTGATGCGTTGATGAAGAGAGCCGAAACAAAGCAAGCGGGAATCCGAAGCCTCTAAGCGGAGCTGAGTCCATGTATGTGTGTTGTTGCGCTGCGTGGTGCGCATTTTTGTGGTTGTGGTTATTCGTCCTTTGTGCACGCGCGAGCGATAGGGAATAACCAATAATGAATTAGATGTCGACGGCGAGTGGAGTTGGGAGAGGGAGCGGGGCGGGAGTCAGTGTTGCGTACGGATAGATAGTGTGGAGTGTGGACTGTTGAGCGGTGGTGGCACACATATATATGCCTTTTAGCTTCGGGTCGTGTCTCTATCGGAGCCAGGCTGCCCGCACGCTCATCCAACCAGCACCTCTGCCGCCGCGCCAATGCCCGCCATACCCGCCGCCGGCCCCGCTGCCGCCGGACCCACACTCGGGGTCTGCGCAAAGCACCACTGCTTCACGAACGCCTGGTACATATCCTCCGAGCTGTCCCCACCACCCACACTGCCGCCGCCGCCCATGGCCCCGGCCAGGTTGCCAAACGCATTCGTCGGCGAGCCGACCGACGTCGGGCTGAACGGCCGCGGGATGGGCGGGGAGAGCGGGGAGAGGACAGGCGGCTGCGGCGCGCCGGGCGTCGTCGCGCCCGACCCGGGCGGCGACACGCGCCGCATGGGCGAGTGGTACCCGGCGAGCGCGCGCGGCGTCGTGCCCCACGCGGAGTGCAGCCCCTGGCCCTGCTTCCCGTGCGCAACCGCGTTCGAGGTCGTGTTCGCAGAGGTGCTGCCGGTCGGCGTCCCCGCCGGTGAGTCGTCGTCGGCCGCGCCGGTCGCGAGGGCGCGCTGCGCGAGGACGCTCGCGCTCGGGGCGCTCCAGTTCCACCCGGGGACGGTCCCCTCGGCCTTGCGCCCGTCCTTGGTCGGCGAGCGCGGCGGCGAGCCGCGCTTCTTCGCCGCGAAGAAGGGGTTGCTGTTCGAGCCGGCCGTGGCGAGGCTGGGCGAGTCCATGGGGCTACGCGGCATCTTGGGCGGGTAGAGCGGCGAGGGGGGCTCGTTGGCGGGGGGAGAGGTGAAGTTCGTCCTGAGCGTGGGGAGGGTGACGCCCGTGGGGGTGGTGCTCGGCGATGACTGCTTCGATGACCCGGGCGCTGCGTAGTTGAGCAGATTAAGCCCGTGGCCGCGGCGCTCGGTGAACGAGTTCGCCGGCGAAGTCACCAGGGGCCTTGAAGAACCCGTGAACGAGGAGGCAGATGAACCGGATGAGGAAGTGGTCGTGTAGCTGGGGAAGGTGTTGAACGACGGTGAGGTGGGGGGAGGGGTGAAGGAGGATGCAGAGACAGTGACCCTTGGAGAGTTCTCGGTGCTGAGGAATTCAAACCCGAGACCAAAGTCTGTGCTATTCAAAGTCTTCTTGCTCGTGGGCACGGGGTCTGCGTGGCTCTAATCAGATTCATATTATCCACAAAAACAAAGAATATCCTCACCAGGAGCCTTGGGCTTGGGCTCCTCTATCGCCTTGAACGCCACCCTGTAGTTGCTCCCATTGTTGTTATCCCACCACTCCTGCCCGTTCCCCGTGCCGTACTTCCCCACCACCCACATCACGCGCTCGTGCAGCTTGTACGCGTGGTCCTCCAGCCGGATAGTGAACCCAAACCGATCCCACGCGCCCGCGCTCCCGCCACCCGCGATCGCGCTGACCGCGTCGCCGAGCGTCTGCGGCTTCGAGTGCCACGGGAGCGCGTGCAGCGAGGCCTGGTACGACGCGCGCACCTCGGACGTCGTCTGCCAGTCGTCGAGCGTGAAGCGCACCGCGACGTGCTTCTCGTACGCGATGTTGCGCACGAGCACGGTGCCGGTGAGCTGCGGCGGCGCCGGCGTGGCCGAGCTCGCCGACGTCGGCGGCTGCGCGAGCATCATGGACTCGATGTGCACGTTCGCGTGGCCGGGCGGGTGCGAGGCGGGGATGGGGGACGTCGCGCCGGGCGTCGCGCGGTCGATCTCGAAGCGCTGGCCCCTGCCCAGCGCGGAGGTGGACGCGGTCTGCTGGGCGGTGAACCGCGGGAAGGGGAAGCGCGCGCTGGACTCCTGCTCCGTTTCCGTCTCGGTCTCGTCGCCGAGGCCCATGCCGGGCGGCAAGCTCACGCTCGCCGGGCGCGCCTTCCGCGAGAACATGCGCACGTCCTCGAGGCCGTCCTCGCGCTTCTCGGGGAAGTGCACGTTCTTCGGCGTGCCTCCCGGTGTTGACGGCGCGGACGCGGCGCGGAAGTGCATGGAGCGCACGTCGGGTGGGAGGATGGGGGCGGAGGCGGAGGATTTGAGGGAAGACTTTAGGGGCTTGCCGTTGGAGAGCAGGACGCCAGCGGAGGAGCCGCGCGACATGGTCGGCCGCTGGGAGCCCGGGGGTGAGTCGGCCGTGAGCGTCGGCGTGCTGGTGCCGCTGCCAGGAGGCGAGCTCATCGGAAACGGCACGGGTGCGGTGTTCACGACGAGGGGAGGAACAGCCGGCTCGTCCTCTGGCGAGTCATCGTCATCGTCATTGCGGAAGTGGAAGGTGGGCGACTTGGGTTTCCGCTGGACCTTGGGCAGCGAACCGAGAGAAACGAAAGCACCTGGGCCCTTTTCATCTGTGAAAGAGGCGCTGCGGCGGTGGTTGCGGGCACGGCCAGGGCTGGTGGGTGACGGGGCGGGGGGCTGGTAGGGCATGGCAGCGTCGTAGGCGTCGTTATAGGGTATATACTGGCTCGGAGGTCAGTAGGGGGGGATGGTGTGGGGGTGGGAGGCTTACTCTGTACAATCGCTTGCCCAGCGCGGGGGGGATGAGGAGGAGGACTGGCCAGGGTGTTGAGATATAAGAGCGGTGGCGCTTCGCTTACTTTTCACTCCAATCTGCGCGGCGGAGGCTGTACGCTTTCATCGCGACTAAGGCCGATCAGGACTCCATACCCATAACCAATTCCAGGCCCACAACGTGCTTTTCATCCGACTTATCGTGGAAAGCCCTGTACGTACGGATCGCCATGCATGAGGCGAGCATCCCGGCTGCGATGACTGTGGATCAGCAGCCAGCTATCAGCAGTGCAATAGCCGCCAAATATTATTCTGCATCTCAAACCACCATCTCAACCATCCCCAAAGAAGCACAGACGCCAATGTACCCGCGCTTCTGACCACCACGCCCAGATCCCATCGCTCCCAACCTTATCGCCCGCCCCTCTCAGCTGACCGAATCAAGCTAGTCCCCCATTGACGCTACAACCCCCGCCGTGCCACGATCTCAGGTTCGCGTTTCCGTATTTACCATCCCAAATCCGGGCAGTGCCTGCAGTGCGTGCCCGGTGCGAGTACCGGGGGTCAAAATTTTCGTTGCGTCCTGTCGTAATGCTTTGTGGCGGCTCCCCCAGATTCATGAATGTCAATGGAGTGCCCTCGAAGCCCTACCCCCGCGGGGTAGACATGTATTGGATTTGCGAAGGGCCTGACAGCCTGGGGTTGGAGCCATCGCGCACATACCGGTCAGACATACGCAACAGCCGCCACCGCCGACAGCATCCTTCCAAATCTGGCCGACCTAGGAAATCGGAATGCGCCAATTTTCGCGTTGGCTTGTGCTGATGCCACATGCCCCCCTGGCCCAGCCGGCGTCGACGTCGGCGGTTGCGACTGGGCCTTCATTAAAACAGGTTAAGACTTCCCCTGACTTCCCCGTGGCACGGTTGGCTGATGCTTTTATTTTGCCGCGCAGAATATGCCAGAATTATACATCGCAGCTGACGCCGCCCCATCGCGCGATTGTGGACATACGCGCCCGTCAGCGACGTTAAACGCGCCCCAGACCAATTGGCTTCCAATCGGTCTTCCGCCGTATCGTTCGACGGTAGTTTCGAGAACCGCCAATCGCGAAGCAGCGAGTCACGAAGAATGCATATGACAGCTGGAACGATAAGATAACGGCTTACGGATGCTACGGATGCGCATCCACAATCCCCTATAGTCTATAGCCAATCCCATAATCACCCGCGTACACGCGAGCCAGGTAGCCTTTAGCCTCGCCGCGCCCGCGGCCCGCAGCCTGTGCAGGTGCCATTATTCCAGATTATTCCCCTGTTCTCCTGTTCTCTTGTTCGTTCTGCCACCGCTCAGCCCTTGTAACCTCCTGATCTTGTACTTCACAATTGCAATTGCAATTGCGCTCCCGTTCACCCAGCAACCGCACACTGCCCATGATTGTCATTGTCAATGCACACACAACGCTGCTAAGATTAGATACACAATTAGGTGCCAAGGTGCCCATGAGCACTGCTAGGCATTGGAATGGATCAGAACATCGCTATGCATCCACGCGCCACGCGTCACGCACCACGCACATGCACATCTATACATGTTGGTAAGTGCGTAGGGCTATAGGCAGCCTTTAGCTTTTGCCATTGCCATTACGCGGTACGCGGTAAGCGGTAAGCGGTTTGCCTCCGCCGCAGAAATTCGGGAAAGACCATTGTCATCTATAATCCAATAATGATTAATACAAGTGCGTCCGTCCCGTCCTCTCGCCGCCAATGCGCAATGACCGCAAAAATAATGATCCCTGCTGATCTATGATTCCTACTATGATCCTGTCTCCTGAGTCCTGTCTCCTGTCACTGGTCTGCCGCAAATATCATCACCCGCCGTGCCTGCGACAGGTGTGACTTAGACAGCTGCCCGCACGCGCAGACGACGGAGACAGGAGACGTCGACACAGTGACAGTGCAATTTGAAGCACGTTGATAGACATTGATATGATCGGCGCGGCGCTTGGCGGTGCGCAGCTGCGGGCGGTGCCGTGATCGCATATCGCGTGATCGTGTTGGAACTTGGAACCTCGGCCGTCACCCGTGCGCGTTTGAAGTTTGAACGTTTGAACTCTCTGCCCTGCCCTTTGCTTGCTGTGACTTGTCAATTGTCGTGCATTGATGTGCATCGGACATACTGATGGGCGGCGCGCAGATCGCGACTACGATATTTGATATCACTAGCATTATTAGCATTATTGGCTGGTGGTGCCAACTGTGCGATTGAGTTACAGAATTTCATGCACATTGCGCCCCGATGACTGATTCCCTGATTCCCTGATTCCTTGATTCCACCATCATATCAGATATCTCACCGTGATATCAATTAGCATAGCATAATCACGTACGCCACATCATGTTCGAATTCCGATGCACTTCACGAATGCACAGATGTTGATCGTCTCGACTCTCGACTCTCGACTCTTGACAGTCGAAGGCCCCGGCGCAACCGCAGCCCATTCAAGAATTAAATGCATGAGGTACATGAGCACCTATAACGTTGTGTGACGTTGTGGACTTGCAATGTGCGACCACCGCAAATAAACCAGGCCTCGGCAGACTCGGCGTTACGACACATATGCGTCTATATGCCTATATGTGTACTGAGGTGGAGCCTCGGAAATGGCGCGGTCGCGTCGTGGCGAAGCTTGTCACTGAGTTCAAGATTGCTCAGGATTGTTCGCATCTCCGAGGCCCTGTCGATCGCAGGTGCGCAGGCGCACTAGTGTACACACGTCTTGATTAAATGTCCTCGGGAGCCCAGGCTGACAGACCACTTCACATCGGCCACACATCTCCAAGTCCTGTTCCAGACTACACAAAGTCTCACAAAGTCATGGATCTGCAATACTCATACGGCCACACACGCCGTCACCCGGGCACCGTGTAATCGCGACTGAATTCGAACGCCACAATCCCCAAACAACTTCCGTTGCGGAACTCTGGTGCCTGTGCGACGGCTGCGAGTGACCTGCCTATGACCTGCCGATGACCCCCACTCTCCTGCATTACGAGCTCGGCGCTGAGCTCAGACCGCAGCGCGCACCGCCCCACACCGGCCTCCCAACCGCGCCCACGCCCCCAACACGCATGCCCATCGCTCATCAGAATGTTCAATTTTCGCGGCCTGATCGCGTGCTTACGTAAATAAGCGCAGACGCGCCTTCTTTTGGTGGAGCGCCTATTAGTTGTTTCCGGATTCCGATCCCGATCTGCCCACTTCTCTTACCTCTTGCCTTTGCCTGCATCGCGATAGGAGTACCTCGAGGCGCGCCGCCAGGCGCTGCAATGGCCCGAGTCGGGATGCCTTATCTGCAGTGAACTTGGACTTGTACTAGTAACCCTTCTGCCTGCGGCTGCTTCGGCTCTGCCTCATCTGCGAGGTGACTTTGGATGCCGGCCGGATTTGCGCTTCGGGGACCAAACGGAAATGAGCCTGCTATTGCCTTGGGAGAATGTCATCTCCTGTCAGCGTGTTGCCTGATCTGTCAACCCGGAACGGATATGAACGCAAATCACACAGGTTTCCACGCATGTCGCATGTCGGTACAAAGAGCACTTCGCCGCTCAATCGGGGAACCCTTACTGTAATTGCAGCCCTGAAACTTGGGGGGCAGGTGACACTGACAAGGACAGGGGCGTGAAAGGATGTTGATTGAAAGTAAGTTACCCAGTGCATATGCGCCCCTTCACATCTCTGCACGAGACCAGACGAAACCTCATCGGTTTGCTTTTGCTTCCCACAAGGTACACGATTGCAACGGCACCTGCGTCATTCTGTTGCATCATGCAGGTACCAAGTTCAGGCAGTTATTGCTATCGATTACCAATTTCGCTCGCAGAAACTTGACCGTCATGCCGACATCTCGATTCTCCTGCCGATCCAACACAGTCGTCCTCGCTCAGGATATAGCCTTTTGCAGTTTGGCTTTCTGGCTTTCGAGTGACGCGCCGCGCCCGCCCACTGGCAGTTAATTCCCGGCTTGGTTCCGCCTCTGACGCTGACAGCTGCAGTCGCTATGCCCGATGCCGGACGCCGTTCGCATTTGATCAGATTCAATCGTCCATTATGTACTGGGAGGTCATGCGCCCACCGCCGTCGCTGACACTGGGGAGATCTGCCAGACTCGAGTGCTATTGGCAGGCTGCACTGATATTGCTTTGCCGCTGCCCGCTCGTGTCCACATTCATTCGCCGTTCACTTGTTCACATCTGGCGGGTCTTGGGCGTGGGCTTCCTGGGGGGTTGATGGCTGCACACGATCAACTCTGCGTGCCTCGACTTGCCAGTACGTTCGAAACTTCGAACACCAGGCGAGGCAAGCATCGCTGCCGTCGACGTCACGACGACGCTGCTGCTGCTGCTCAGGGTATACGTGCAACCTTTTGAATTTTACCTTTTGACTTGGGCACTATGTAAACTGTCTTCCTTCCTTTATTTCCGGTTCCGCTTCTGACAGTCCCGCTCATGCCACTTCACAAATCTGATCACTGTCAGTGCTAGATCTCTTATGTATTGCTTGTGCACTTGGACGTCACGCGCCATTACGGGCTGTGTTACTCAGAGATCTGCACGACGCCGACTACGATATCTTTGGGGTGCCGCCGCGTCACACAAGCTTGTCTTCGCTTTGGCACATTCAACTTCACATCGGACGGGTCTTGGGGTTCCGGGGGCCGACGTCGGCTCTTGGCTGTTCTCTGTGCTGGTTCCGACGAGCTCTGCTTACTGTCGAGCCTGCTATTGCGGTAAGAAGGCCGGCTGCGTGGATGGCATCCGTCGTCACTGCGCCATGCCACGTCCAGTACTCAGGGTACGCGCATAACCTTTTAGAATTTGCGTTTAGACCCTCCCTTGTCCTGATTTGCCCTCCGCCTTCCCCGCAGCGCGAAGTTCCGGGGTCAGCAGACCACAACGCGCTCGACTATTACGCAAAATGATGGCGCCCGTCAAGCTTGCGGCCTTCATTGAACATTCACGCTCCCCACTTATTACTTAACGGCAGCCGCTTTCCGCGGGCATATTGCTGTTCACATTTATAAGCATCTCCTTTGTGGACATCAGTCCTCGCTTAGGGTGCATTTGATACGATTCGAGCTTCCTGTCTGCCGTCTGCCGTCTGCCCTGCCGCTTCCTGTGCATTGCCTCCCATCACTCACAAATTTAGATGCGCTCGTACGACTCGGAATAATATGATTCGAACTTCCTGTCTGGTGTCTGCTCTGCTGCTTCCTGCAGGTTGCCTCCCATCAGTCACAAATTTAGATGCGCTCGTACGACTCGGAATAATATTTTCACCCGTTCAAACTTCAACACCGTCATTTTTGTCGTCAGTTTTAATTGGTTGTAGCTTGTTGACAAATTTATCGCAGGCTTGGCATGTGTGAAATAACCTTGGGGGACAGAGGCCGTCAGGCGGGTATAAATAACCACAGTTGTCCGCCGCCGATGCACGCTGCATTTGGTTGAGAAGTTTCTCTAGGAGGCCAAGAGGAATGCGAACTCGAAGTTCTAAACAACTCCTAGGAGCCAGACAATGGGATGCATTTTACCATTTACGTGCAATTTAATTCGAGCATTTTGCTCCTTTTCAGGAAGTTTTCTGAAAATGTAGTCTGACACCTCTCCATCGCAATGAGCTCGCATGATATGTCTGCCAGTGCTCTATCGCCGCCACCATGTGCGTTATGCCTCAGGCTTCGCTACAGGGTGTTCACAACATTTGCTGTCATGAAATTTCTGTGGCTGTATTCCTGTTGATAGATAGTTACTATGCACGCTGCGGTGTTAATGACCAGCCTGCCTGTATCCCGTCAGTGCAACGCTGGACTGTGGTGGTGGGGTTCTGTTTATTTTTCGGACGTCCCGCGAGGGGGGAGCGCCGGTTTGGCGCCGGTATCTGGTGTGGCACAAGTCTCGAACTGTGGCGTGAGATGTATCGGATCGGCTTCCGGAGGTTGCAGCCATGTCGCTGACAGCCGCATTCCATGTTGCGAACTCGCCCAACCCACCGTGTACTGTGCTTGCCACTCATTCGCTAGACGCATGACTCGGAGCTCACCTCAAGCTTCCCTGGAAGTGTCCACTCACTAGGCCAGCCGCCTGGGCTTACTTCCAAAGCGCATGCTATAGATCTCCACGCCCACCCCAACCCCGCTCACCGTTGTTCGCCGAGCCATTGGCGCGTTTCTTCCACCACTGCCTAGATCACGCAACCTATGTGCGTGACCTTGGCCGCCGTCCAGGTCCAGTGACTCCAGTCTTCAGGTCTGCCCGCTGCCAAGTATGATCATTGGTACCTTACGCGCTATCGGACTCTCACGCATTTCATGGAGATTTTCTCGAAAGCTCTTCGATCAACTGACTGATGTTATGGTCTGGCTCCACTCGCGACGCTCACATGTTTCAACAAAAACGTCCCAAGCACACATACCCACGGTCACTCAAAAGTCTTAAAAATCTTATCTCTCTTTTCTCCGCTTCACTCGAGCGCAGGGTCTGGGCTTCCGCTTCTTCCACTTGGCCAGTATGCTGGGCCAAACAACGCTTGACTGTCAGTTTTATGCATCTTCAACTAACCATTCGCTACAGCTCGGAGCAATTGCATATGCGCATGCGAATCCTATCTGCATATATTCTGGATATTGTTTAGATATACCCTCGAACAACTTCTCCGGCAGCCTGCGTAACCTTATGCAAGTTTATGCCCCTCATGAGCCCTCTTCCTCCATCACTTCTAAGTCGGCCGATAATCCGAGCGCACAGCATGCGGCTTTACGAATGCCAACTCTAATTTACCGGACTGACCCATCGATGGGGAAAATTTCCTGCAGGAGGCAAGTTCATCGGAAAACTTGACTCTGGCTGAGAATGGAGTCGATGACATCTGTCCTACCTATTAGACACGTCTAATCCAACACTCCACAGAAGAACCCCGACGCGCAATTAATGATGCGTACTGGAAGGTGCTCGGAAGGTGCTCGACGGTGCACCGGGAGGAATTACATCAAGCTCCAGCCACGCTCCAGTTTCTCCATCCTCCCCTGATACATGTGGCGTGTAATCGTTGGTTATCATGTCCTATCAGATTTTTCAGATTTCCTTTCGCTGTTGGCGGGCATCTTTGCATTGCATCCATGGAGTTCTTCACAGATTCTTTGTGCTGGCGAGATATAAATGGACTCGATCAAACCATGCTTGTGGTACGCTTGTCTTGAGATAACACTAACTCTATGTTAATCTGAACGGTTGAGCTGAGCTCCACCGAAATCGGACCGAATGTGTGCTTTTTCAACAGGAAGGTATGACGTCTCTCAAATTTGTCGTGTGTTAACTACTGATTCATTCCGAACGCTGTGGAAATCAGGCTGATCCAGTGCTTCACCAAGTTCCGTGTACTGGGTACGAAATAACACGCACAACATCCCAGGAGCTCCCCCGTCTATCACGCTGGCAGCAATGCGACCAATGAGGCTAAAATTAAGGTAGCACAGTGAGTGGCATCGGTGAATACTTGTGACCACTTAAACCGCGCCTGACACTTGGCGGTATCTTGTGCCGGCCAGCTGACGCTCTGTTCGACAATTGGAAATCTAAAGGCTCTGTACTGTGAATCTGGTACCTGTTCTTGCCGCGAGCGGCAAACCTAGGTGATCACGACTGCTAACACCGCCTGCTATCACACTTCTATCATGCATATCGAAAAACAAACACCCGAGCGGCGAAAGGTTGGAAATATACGATGTGCTCGTGACCTTCAAGTTGCTCACTCAGAGTCACTGTGTCAGCATCAGAGCACATTTCCAGAGGTCGCTACTTCTGTCCTAATCCCCTGTGGCACTTTCCGATAGGCATGGTTTGCATACTATTTGCCGCGGTTGACAGCGGTGGCCGATTATTGATTATCAAGGCAACTTCCAGTGCCTGCTCATCACTTGGATCCACTTGGTGATACTTGCGGACGCACTCGCAGCGCCCCATTATCCACAATACAACCGACGGTTAGGAGATCATGCCATCGAAATTTGCGCCTAATCGATTGCCATATGCACAAATTGCATATGTTATTCCACTTGGTTGCAAACTCGAATCTAAAGTCAGATGGGTAGGCATCCGCATGATTTACGTTATGGCTGCGAGTTGCTGTGGCCCATCAAACATTGCATAATGTAGTACATGGCCTTCACGCAAATTGGTAGGAGGCTGGGATCTACTTGGATGTCCTCAACCTGAAGCAAACTGTACGCGTCGAAAACTCGGACCTGGACGGTGGCAGTAACGTCCGAAACAACTCTCAGAAAATCTGTAGAACGCCCGCTGCTCACAAGCGCTCACTGCTCAACCGCTGTACCAGACCCTTTGTAATTAATCAGCCACGATGTTCCGAATGCTGGGAATGCCCACCACCGCCCTGGCCGCTGCCATGACGCAACTGTCTCTTTTGTAATGTAAGTGTTGTTCATTGATTTTGTACTGGCATCTTTCCGGCGTTACGTCCGGTGGTGCTGCCACGGGGTGGCCAGAAACAGCTGTAGCCCTATCGGGTAGCGGATTTTCCAACATCTTCACGCCTCCCGCGTACCAACAGCCACACATCGCTGCCTATCTCAACAAACTGGGCTCAAAAATGCCGGAAGATACAAAGTATCCGGCATGGAATTCCGGACGTCTCAACACAAGCTTTATTTGTCCATTCGTAAGACTATTGATGGTGGCAACGTCCAGCTCATCGATGGCACCTCATGCGCTACACCCAACTTTACGAGCACTCTTGAACTCATAAATGACCAGCTGGTTGCCGCGGGAAATAGCGCGTTTGCATTCATCAATCCGTAACTGGCCTTCGAACGCCCAAATTGCTAAGCTCTAAGCTACAGTAAGCTTGTAGATTTGGTAGATTCGAATGACTCGTGAATATATGCTTATTTATGGCCCTTTATTTTCAATCCCGACATTTTTCAGAATATGCAATTGAATTGATTGGGATTGACATAAGCGTCATACTGATTAGGCTTGAGCACGGCTGGGGCGTTTTTTGAAAGTCACAGACGGACTGTAGCAGGCGTCGGTGCCACCATTTTTTGCTTGCGGTTGGGCGGACATCTCTGTGCCACCAACTCGCTAGGTTCTTTGAAGTTTAGAGCAGTATTCGGTTTCTTGGACGCTATATAGAACCATTGCCTTCGCGAGGACACCTGTTAGCTATTTCTATGACCGAATAACCTGACTAGCTACATTTACTCTGACTTGTTAGAAGCATATTCGATGAAGAGCGCCACCAGTTCAAATCAACCGGCGGCAGTGACACCAGTGCTAGACCAAATTGGGCTTCCCCCCTTTCAGGTTTCTTCTTCAAGTTGGCTGTTGTTCGCCCGAGTTCGCCCAAGTTCGCCAACGACATTCACGACGTTCAACGCCACACTGATAAGACATGGTGGTCCCACTCGAGGGTGTAGAAATGGTGTGTTGAAGTCCAGATATATTTTGCTCTGACTCACAAAGGTTTCATCAATCTCTCGAGATCATCGAGGAAGGCTTGTTCTCCACGATCTCGCGATGCCAGATCATCTCTCCTCCTCAGTGGATCGCTGTCAAAACAGCTACGACTCACCGTGGACTCTCCAAAGAACCCCACGATATAATCAAAGAATTCCGAATCCTCTCTGCGCAGAATCACCCCAATGTTGGTCCCCCGTAATGTTGCGCTATTGCAGCATGTTTCTGGGCTGCTGAGTCCTGACGATCCACGCCAAAGCTAGATCATTCCCGTGCTTGGCTCCCAGATCGACAAAGCCAACGCATCGCTTAAATACTGGATGCCTTACATCCCGTATAGCCTCGTCGACCTTTTGGCCTCTCCTTCCTTCTCACCACACCCCCTTGTCTCATTCTCGTTCACAGTCGATGCGTTTCCTAACCCCAAGCAGATGGGATTCCTGCTTTTAGCCAAGTCTATAATCTACCAGGTGCTCTCTGCGCTTGCATACTTGCATGATCCGGCGCAGGGCGTCATAGCGCACCGCGATGTGAAACCCGCGAATGTTTTGCTAGCGCGCGACGGTCATGTCAAATTGATCGACTTTGGGATTTCCTGGAAGCAAAATGAGGAAGAAAAGGATAAGGAGCACGATCTGTGGCGGGAGTGCGCGGGGAATCTGTACTTTGAGGTTTCGACTGGGTGTGTTCCGACACCATGTTCGTGACAACACAGACCTTTTCAACTGACACTTGCCAGATGTTATCGCGCCCCCGAACTGCTCTTCGGCCCGCGGACCTACGACGCTCCCGCAACCGACCTGTGGAGTCTCGGTGCTATGTTCGCAGAGTTCTTCACACCTCTCAGATTAGTCTCGGAGGATGAAGATTCTGACGAAGAGGACGGGGACGAGGATTCCGGGGACAAAACACTGACGCCGTTCATCCTGCCTTCCGCTTTGCGGCCCGGAAACCCTGGGACGACCTGGTGCCGCGACTCGCTCTTCGACGCTGCACGCGGGGAGATAGGTCTCGCATGGAGCATATTCAAAACCTTCGGGACACCTACGGACGAGACTTGGCCCGTGAGATCCATCCATATCTCCTGCTCCTCTAATACTCATTTGCTGATGATCCTTACAGACATTTCAAGACCTCCCCAATGCCAAACTCGTTCAATTCACATCAGCTCCCGCGGTTCATCTCCCTTCGCTCCTCCCAAATCTGCCTTCCTCCCCTGACTTAGCATGCGATCTCTTGAAACGCTTCATTGTATACCCTCAATCGGAACGTTTGAAGGCAGCTGAAGCCCTGAATCATCCATGGTTTATCGCGGACCCCCCTGCCTTAGTGCCTGTAGGCTATTCGCTAGCTAGCGCGGAGACCGCGCTGGCGATGCAGCGGGATGGTAAGACCCTGGGCGAGTGGATTTGTACTATTCTACCACATAGGCCGTTACTTCCCGGCGATGAGACCTAACTGCCTGTTTCATGCAGTCTGTTGGTGAAATATACAAATGGCATGCAGTGAGGACGAGACATCTTTAGCGAATGGATGTATTGCTACACGTATAATTACACGTTCCCAGTCGGAGTCTAGTAAGTTAAATGGACATAACAGCATAATAACGGTGGAGAACTACGCAAGGCTATAAAACAACAGGAAGAAGCAGGAAAATATGAAGATCACGAAGGCTCAACGTTCAACTTGCGACGGCTACAGTGGCATTCGGGACCGGGATGGCGGTCAAAGCATGGTTGTCGATGGATATGCCTGAAATGAATATGCTTAGCAAAAATGATCAAGGAGAATCACACGGGTGCGTACTTTGAGTCGCGTTGGCGGTTTTATATATCCCAATTAGCCGGTTAGCCAATTCAAACATATCATTACTGGCCATAAATTAGGCTGAGGACCATACGCAGAGGTGGAAGAGCATACCGTAGGGAAATGATGATGAACTGTGCGTTCTTCGTACGGTCCTTGATGTAGTTGGCGACGATGGAAACGTTTCTGAAGTCTAAAGCAGCATCGATCTCGTCCATGAAGTACAAGGGCGTGGGCTGTATTGGATTACTTGTTAGCACATTGGTCAGGGTATTTGCAGGGCGTTATTTACCTTGAAAACATGCAGGGCAAACACCAAAGCAAGCGAGCTCAGAGTCTAAGAAGTGAATGTTAGATCTCTGCGGCTACGTCGACAAGTGATCTTACCTTTTCTCCACCAGAAAGATTGGAGATGTTCTTCCAGCTCTTCTTTGGCGGCATGACACTGAAAATGATCCCTTCCGAGAAAGGATCCATGCTGTCCACGAGCTCCAATTCGGCATTGCCTCCCAGAGTGATCATCTAGATGATCAAGGTTAGTTAGTTATAGTTGGTGACGTGTTCAGGCGCACCTGATACATCTCCTTCAACTTCAAAGAGATAAGACTGAAGCCAGCCATGAACTCGTCCAAGCGCTGCTTCCTCAGCCCATCATACTTTTGTTTTTGCTCGTCCCTTTGGTTAGTGATATCTTCCAGGTCCTTGGCACGCCTCAAAAACTCTTCCTCGCGTTTTCTGTACTCCTTAAGAACGCTCATGTTTGGTTTTGCATTCTTCAACTTTTCTGAGGTAATTTATCAGATGACGGCCGGTGGGTGTTGAGTCAGGCTTACCGTCTAGCAGCTCAGCATCAGCCACCATCTCCCGTTTCTTGAAGCCCCCGAGTTCTTCGGCACTGTACATATGGAGTTCGTGTGGTGATGCTCTAGGCGCAGCTTTCTTCTTCGGTAGCTCTGGTTGGTCAGGGTCTGGTTTGACCTCTGCGTCCCCGTCCACGGACTCGGGTACATCTCCGTTTGTCGACTCCGTAGGGGCTACCGAAGCCCTTTCATTCGGCTCTCCCTCGTCGTCGTCGTCGTCGTCACTATATAATCATAAATTCAGTGAATCTCCTGCGCTGAGTATCAGGGATACGTACTCGATGTCTTCGAGGGTGAGTTTGTCGTGCTCGCCTTGCCAATGCTGCAAGGTACGCTCATTGTCCGAGTGCTCTTTCTTCGTGTCATTTAATAGTTGTTCAAGCTCCATCTAAATGAAACCAGAACACATTCATCAAGGAGTGCAAAATAGAGAACGTGAGGAAGGTACTTACCTCCTTTTGTCTGAACGCCTGAATTTCTTCAGTCTTGGTATCGAGTTCTGATTTTAAATTCTCAAGATCGTCCTTGGAATGCTCCGCAGCAGCTTGCGCTGCTTCGACTTGGGTCCGAAGCTCAGTGACGTACTGAACGGTTTCGTCGAGCTTCTCTGTCAAGTCTGCGAGCTCGCCGTCAACTTCGGCTAAACTTGTCCTGTTCAAATTGATAGCGGACTCGTATTTGACAGAGTCCTTCTCGGCTTTGGCTTTGGCTACCTCGGCCTTGGTAATTTCGTCGTTACCTAGATTGATATGCAATTTTATGCCGTCCACTTTAGATCTCTGTGTGAGCAACCGAGAACCACCAATATCAAGTATCTTCTTCTCGAGGTCGTTGATATCTTTCTCGATTATGCCAGATTTCTTTTGTAGCTGCTCAAGCTCGGCACTAGCAGCGGTGATTTCCTTGGTGAGAGCGGATATGCGAGCTAGGTCTCCCGCATCTGGTTTGCTCTGAGATCTAAACGAGACTTGAGAAGTAGTTCAGCGTTGAAGAGACGAGCAACGCACTTGAGTTCACGAACGCGCTTCTCTGCCTCTGCAATACGTTTCGAACTGCCCTTGATATCTAGGTTGAGCTTTTCTATTGCGATGTCGATCTGAGGACCAGATCTGCCGAGACTCTCAACCTCATTCTCGATGGCACGCAATGCCTGGAGAGCCAATTCCAACTGCTCCGCGGCGTCCTGGCTCTCTTGCTCGTAGACCTTGAGGGTCTCAGGGCGGACAGCTTCAGCGGCGAGCTTGGAGCTCATCCCACCTTTAGCAACATGGTTGCCACCACCGGACATGGTTCCGGACGAGTCAATGAGTTGGCCTTGAAGGGTGACCACCCGCCATCTCTTTTGGCTGCCGAACGCAATGCGATTTGCTTGTTCCAGATCATTTGCAACAAGTGTGTTACCGACGCCCTTGAAGAATGCTGGCGCAAACCTTGGCTCTTTGGGCGTAATGAGGTCAAAGAGGCGTGGCACATTATCCGGCGTGGCAATTTTCTCCAACCCATTGGTAGTTGACAGCTTCTCCAGTACCATGAAGGAGGCACGTCCTACATTCTGCTTGCGCAGATATTCAATGCAAGATTGGCCTTGCTCGACAGTGTCGACGACCAGGTTATGCAAGGCGCCGCACGCAGTAGATATCGCCACATCGTACTTGTCAGGGATAGTGCCCAAACTTCCGAGCCGGCCCTAGAAATGCCTCAGCTACAGATTCATGACATCGGAACGAGACCTTACATGGAAGCCACTGATCCGTCCCGCAGTCCTCAAACGCGTCAGACTGTCCAGTACTTTGTTTTGAGAAGTGCTGGCTGCTTGCGACGCTTTGGCTTCATCGGTCTTCTGTCGCGAAGCAGAAGCTTTGCCACGGAGATCTTGCACTCGAGCTTGTGCATCCTGTTTTCCGTGTTAATATCATCATTTACCACGTGGACACGACGCTCACCTGCAGTTTCTGCTGACCCTGCCGTATGTTGTTCTGCACGTTGGCCTTCTCGGTCTTAAGCCCTTCAAGACTTTCCGACTGTGAAGCGTCAAGCTATGATCTGTGCGGGGGAGTGTCGCTTACCTTCGCTTCATGGTCTGCTTGAAGGTTCTCGAACGCCTCTTGAGCCTCCTTGCTAGCTATCTTTACCGCTTCTGATTTCTTTGCTAGAGCTTCACGCTCACTTGACGCAACATCGACCTCAGCCTGCTTGGTGTTTATTTTGGCAGTCCATGGCTGCAGCTCCTTCTGTTTCACCTCAATTTGATCGTGGAACACCTGTGTTTTGTCTATAAAAGTGTCGTATCAGAATCAAGCATAATGTGGAAACAACGAGAGACATGCCTTTCAAGCTGTCCCGTATGGTTTCTAGAACAGTTTCCTCCTTCTCGAGAGACGTTTCATATTCTTCCACCTCGGTCTTCTTCTTCTTCATTCTTTCGGAACTGTCATCGACGGTCCGGACAGCAGTAGCCTTTGCATTCTCGTCCTGGCTACAGTTTGAGCTCGAAATTCATTCCCAGAGGACAAACCGACTCACATCTTGCAGCGATTTTTTCAATTTCTTTGCCTTGCTCTTCGCGTGTTTGCAACGTTCTTCAAGGCCAACCTGCTCCTTCTCATGCACAGCAAGATCTTTCACGGCTTCCGCAGCTGCTGCTTTAACTTCCTGATAAATGACAATGGTTAAGTGTTGCTCAAGGCAGGGCCCATGGAAAATTTACCTGATACGCCTCACCACGTTCGATGTAATGCTTCTCCAGAGCTTCCAAATGGGCGATGTCATCTTTATTCCGCTCCCTTTCTTCAGCCAACTCCTTTTCATACTTGCTCTGAAAATCGAAACAAATTAAACGAAAGGTCCGGCTGCAAAAAAAAACACCCACTCACAATATTCTTAGAGAGTTCTTCGTCGTTCAGGAGACACTTCCACAAGTACCACTGCCATAATCGACTCAGTGCTCGCGCATGCTCATTCTGTAGTCGCAGATAGTCTTCTGCTTCCCGCTTCTTCTCCTCTAGCGCGTTCTTTTCCCGCTCGACAATGCGCAGACGATTGAGCTTGTCCCCCCGTTCCTCCGATAAACGTTCCATCTGCACCAGCGCCTCGTCGATAGGCCCCTTGTATGAAGAGGTGCCGATGATATCTTCGAGATATTCGAGCAGGCCATCCTCATGCTCAGATGGCGCTTTGGGCTTCATCTGCGCAATGGACTCAACTTCGCCCTACACGATCGTAAGTCAGCAATGGATTCAATGCGAGAAGGGGAGGGCAGGCACTTGGAGGATCAAGAACCGCTTGTGATCGAGATCGATACCACGCCCCTTGAGGAGTGTCTGCACCTCCGTAAAGGTGCTCGCCCGGCTATTGATAGTGTACTTGCTTGAGTTATTGCTGTACGCAGTGCGTGCCACAACCAGAGTGGAGTTGGGAATGACCTTGTAGGCGTCGACGCCAGGCTGGATAAATGAAATGAGAGATATTGTGAGCTTGCGCAGCTACCCTTGATGGAAGTGTGCGCACCAGATCTATGATATCACGGAAGTGTACCTCGACGCTGCATTCGTCAAGATCGGGGTAGCGTGCAGAGTTGTGGATGAGTTCCGAGAGCTTCCCCTGTCGCATCTTCGACGCGCGGTAACCAAACACGAAGAGCAGTGCGTCGATGGTGTTGGATTTGCCAGACCCGTTCGCGCCAACGATAGACGAGAATGACTGTGTTGGCAAAGTAAGACTTCACGCTTCTGATTTGAATGTGAGTGAAATCTACCAGCCTTGTGGAATGGGCCGATTTCTTGTCTGCCCGCGTAGCTCTTGAAGTTCACGAGCGCCATCTTATGGATGGTGAGACGCGCCTTTGGACCTTTGGGTTCGTCAGCGGGCGGTGGAGCTTGCGCCTGGGGGAAGGGAAGGGAAGGCGGCAGGGTATCGAGAAGCGATTCTTCCATTTCTTCGACTTCAGCGGGAGGGGCAACCGCTTCTTGAGCTTCGTCCGAAGACGAGGTCACCACGCGTTGCGTTGGAGCCTTAGCCTTCGTGGAGGGTTTCTTTTTCTTCGGCATTAGTTCGATCTCGGAGTCATCGTCATCCTCTGTAGGTTTGGATGCTACTGCAGAAGGTGTAGAATGACTCTTCGGCGCGGGCTTCTCATCATCGTCCGATGCTTCCGCGGGCGCGTCTTCCTCTCCAGAATCTGCTTGAGGACGAGATTTAGCAGAGACTTTCCTCGCAGTGGATTTACGCGTAGCAGTAGCTTTGCCTTTCGCCGTGGGCTTCGCGGCCTTCTGCTTGCTTGTGGGAGGTGCCTCGTCTGAATCGTCGAGTTTCTCCTTCTTGACTGCGCTCTTTCGTCCCTTCGGCTTCACCACTTCCTCCTCCTGATATTCTTCTTCGTCTGAATCATCCTCCGCTTCTGTGCTGAGACGCGCTTTCTTCACGGAGGGAGCCTGTTCATCTCTATCCTCCTCTTCCTCCTCCTCCTCCTCTTCAGACTCTTCAACTTCCTTCAAAGAGGCTCTTGGACGTGTTGATGCCTTTGGCTTGGTAGGGGCGATGCTCGATCGCGTTGATGCGGGCTTCCTCCCTGGCTTGACCGTATTCTCCTTTTCCGCGATGGGTTCTTCTGCTAGTGCCTGGCTCCGCTTCCGTTTCGCAGCAGCAGTGGTGGGTGCGGGCTTTTCTGGCTCAGCAGATGGACGCGCAGAACGCGTGGAGCGTCTTGGCGGCATAGTATACAATGGCGACACGGTGGTAGCAATCTGAGGGGAAGGCGACGCGTGATGCCAACAAGTCACGCACCAGGTCGGCATCTGTTGCAATGGGTTGTTATTATTAAGTTTTTATGCGCTGCAATCTCAACCCATGTGAGGAGTCTCTCGTGATAGATCTTTTATCTTTGTGTTATTTTCTCCTCTGTACATGTGCGAGGCATATTCCAGCGCTGGGAGGTGGAAAGAAATAATAGGTGGCAACTCGGGTAGAAAATCCTGATCACGTGTTGAGCTAATATGCAATTCAAGTTCGAGATTTTCAAACCTTTTCAAACTTTACAGTTCTTCGTCCTAGGCCTCCCACCACCGACACCCGCCAGGACTGATTACTATCCTATCACATCACTGCTTACTTTCCCCCTAATATGCCAATCAAACGTAGGCCCTCAGCATTGGCCGACCGTGACCTCCCCGGACACTATCAAGCCCGCCGCTGCCCTCATGCTTGCGAGCCCCTCCCAAGCAAAACACGTTTGAGTCTGGCGGGAACTGTCTCGACTTCTATCACAGCCCCCTGCTCACCCGTATATTAGCTTGGTATAATTTCAATTTGAATAGGGTCATAATGCTTTCAAAACGCAAACCGTCAGCACAGGCACATTCCCAGATGGTTTGCTGGCTCACCGGCTTCTTCTCCCAAAAAGCTTCTCTAGTCCTCTTGAACCTATCGGCTCTAATTAGTCTTTTTCTTGTCCTAGGAGTGGCTATGTCATGACGTACAAGTTATGCAGAACTAGACGCCTAGCATTCGCTTGCTGATGCCGACGCGAAAAAGCTGCATCTGAACGCTGCAAGAAGCAGAGGTTCAGATGGACCATTACATATCGGATACTCGTCGAAAAGAAGCGAGACCCGCGGTGATGCAGGGAATCCGGGCATGTTTTCGGTAATCACTGGATGCTCTCTGGGTGAGGTGAAGTGAGTGGCATTCAAACGACCACTAACCCTCCTCTTCAGCGTCTGAAAAATCGAGGAAATTCTCCAGTGGCCCATCGAAATAAATTTGTGTTGTGTTGTCTCCGTATAGATAGTCTCCACTTCCGCGATGATGATCCGCGCTGGCGTCCAAATGAGATTGCTGTGTCAAGGACTCGTTCCCGGGCAGCATCGGCTGGACCATTATCGGTGCGATCTTCGAGAGTCTGCGATAGACTGGGTCCAAAGGGAAGCCTTTGTGAGGATATGGGACTCCGATTGTCATACGGCGCGTTATAAAGAAGTTGTGGGCGCCGATATATACAAGGATGTCCACATTGAGATTCGATAATACAAGGGAACAACATGTACACACAAGGCATCGGGACCTGCAAAGCAGCGTCTTGTCCCTGATCTTTGATGCTCAATTGCGCTCAGAGAAGACATGCTTGTATTGCAACAGGCGAAAGGACACTCGAGCGCCAGATCCTCCAGGAATTTCAGATGCAGTAGTGTGGTGATGTAGGACAGCCAGCGCTGGCCATCACGGGCTATTACCAAGAATGCATGAGAGGTCAGAGGTCTCCCAATAAATGTTACACGAGAACCTCAGCGATACCAAAGTACAAATGAGAAACAAGATACAACCAACAAAGCATTCTAGAATTTCTAGTGGGTCAATCCGAATCGGAACCTGACCCCGAGCCCACCAAACCATCATCATCATCATCTGCCGCACTTGCTATCAGCATGGTTTTAAAATAATAGACACGACAGTACTCACCGTGGGCGACATCATCTGGTAAGGCGCTATCCTGTATTTGCTCTTGGATGATCATGTCTTTGATCTCCTCCAGATGCGAGACATCCTGTTTCTTACTAGCAGTCTTCTTGATGATGCGGTCGAGAATCTGTAAAGCGGTAGAACCATCTTGATCCTCTTTGCTGTACAAGATCAATCATGAATTCAGACTGTCAGCAATCCATCACGATACATACAACCTGTGTGCGTGTGGGTAAGAAATGAGCCACGTACTTGGTATCGGCCCCGGAGTCCAGGAGTTCCCTTACGACTGCTACACGGGCCTCCTCGTGTTCTATGAATGTACTCGAGATCGCGAGATGAAGCGGTGTCGCCTCTTCCTTATTCTCCGGGTCGATGTCGCATCCCTCGCAGCATGTGATGCTCTCAATTACACTCGTGGACCCATATAACGCGCTATAAAAGTGGCATGGAATCAGTACCTCCCAGCAACACCCAGATGGCCACTCACGCGTAGTGTAGGGCTGTAAGGATGTGAGGATCTAGTTAGCCATCCTCGCCGTGATCGAGGATTGGCTGGAACGCACCTGTGTTACCAAATCTACAAAACCCCGCCAATATAGGTCAACTTTCCAATGAAGATCGGCCAGTGCAATCAGAGCTCGTACTGACATATCTTTGCCGTTAATTTCCAGATCCGGCTCTTCGAGGATCTTGTCTAACTCTTCGTCATTATCTTCACGGGCTGCGGCAAGGAGCCGCCTTTCTAATACACATCGAGGCCGTTGTTGGTCAATCTATTTTGCAAAGACGGAAGATTTGCCGCACGGGTAAGTCCTTTGTTTTCGTCGCCGGCCATGAGTAAGTATAGCACAAGATTGAAGAGACGCTCGAGAAGAAGAAGGCAACCTAAAGCAGGCAGCGGCGCGTCGCGTTCGATCGATCTGTCAGATGGTCAGGGGTGCACCGGTGAGTCCGGGACAATAGTTTCTTTGCTTTCAACTACTACCTACGCGCGACGTGATATGCAGGCCTTCAATGCCCCAGACTCCCTGGCATTGATAGCAGCTCCCATGGTCAACCAATCAGACCTTCCCTTTCGGCTCCTCACCCGTCGACACGGGGCGACCCTCGCATACACGCAGATGCTTTCCCCACACCTCCTGCTCAACGATCAGGATTACTTAGAGTTTCACCTGCGCGATATACGAGCAGAATTTGACGGCAGTACCGGGCTTGAGAGGCCAGTAGTGGTGCAATTACATGGAAACGATCCCGATATCCTGGTGAAAGCTGCGCGCGTTGTGCAAACGTCCTGTGACGGGATAGGTGGGTATTCTATGCATTCTGAGAGCAGCAGATTCGCGGGATCTTACGCATTTCTCGAAGCAATTTAGATCTTAATCTTGGATGTCCCCAGGAGCACGCTAAGGATGGTCATTACGGGGGTTACCTTCTGGGAAAGGCAGACTGGCCGCTTGTCGAGCAAATCGGTGCGTCTAATTTGTGGAAAATGTACATTCGAATCATTTGACAGATATGTGGTAGTCTCAAGCATGTCAAATTCGCTTTCTATCCCGGTTTCTACGAAGATTCGCCTTTGTGAACCATCTTCTTTGACTCCATTGCTTGGAACGCGCCTTGCTGCCGCAGGCTCGTCTTGGATAACCTTGCATGCTCGACATGTGAATGCTAAACGCCGACGGGCAGGAGCCGCAGATCTCAATGCTGTAAAAATACTCAAAGACACCTTAGTCGCGGAGGGCTTCCCTAATGTGCCTGTCATTAGTAACGGCAATGTTGGTACTTGGGAGCATATTTTGGAGAATAGGAAAGAAACAGGAGCGGATGGCATCATGGTCGGAGAGATTTTATTGGATAATCCCTGGTACATTTCTCAATTCTTTATATTGTATCGGCCCATTGACTTCAATCATATTTATAACAGCATTTTTGAAAATGCAACACCCGATCCAGTACTGATATCCCTCGAGTATCTCGAGCTTTGCAAGACTTATCCTACTGCCTCGATGACAGCAATTCGCACGCACATCCGACACTTCGTGGAACACCAGTGGTGAATAATCCGATCTGAATTATCGGCACCACAGACGTTAACGCTATCGCAGTGCTCGGCGGCCGTGGTATCCGCACTTCCGGGCAGCACTTAATGTTTGCCATACAGTGAATGATGTTGAAGCTCTCTTAAGAGGCAAAGTGGTTCGGTGGCGAGGGAAGGGTGGTGCCACACCACTGCGTAGCATGGCTGGCAAAGGAATGCTCGGGAGTCAGGCTGAGGATGATTTGGAGGATGCGCAAGACGTTGACTTGTCCGAATCGGTTCTCTTCTGATAAATTGACTATCCGTGTCTGTTGGTAAACATAGATCACTCAGCCTCGCTGTCCCGCAAGTATTCATCCACTTCATCCTGATCGACCTCCTCCTCACTTAACCACTGGGCAAAGTAACTTGGCGCCATTGCCTCGCATACGTTACTCTCCTGGACTTCCGTCTGACCTTGCAGTCGCGGTAGTACCCCTCCGAGGTTGGATTTTACAGCTGTGGACAGTTGTAGTCTCTGAATAGGACAACCCACTGCTTGTCTTTGAGACAACATCTGTTCCAGAGGCTGGGCGAAGTCAGCCTCAGGGATGGACAAGGTTTTCAGTTCAGGCCACAGACTGGCCGAGGCCTTCTCGAGTGCCTCCAAGAAGTCGTTGACTTGTGTACCCAGTATTGTGAATTGCGTGACTTTGGGAAACACACGCATCACCCCATGCCAGGCGATGACTGGGACATCTGTTTGAAGCCCGATGCTGAGTGAGCGCAAACTGGGGTATAGAGATGCAGTAGAAGCCCATGACGCGACGCCATACATCTCTGTGCTGTTCATGGGATCTATGTAGACCGTGTGCAGCAATGGAGCACTGATTGTTTCCAGGATTTGATCAACGTCTGGCAGGTAGTAAAAGGAGAGGGTCTTGAGGGCAGGAAATTCGATCGGATTGGATGGTTTTTGGAGGAGGCGAATATTGGTCAACACCAGATGGGAGAGCGAAGAGAGTCGCTGAAATGCGCTCCATGCGATTTCGCAATTAAATACGTTGAATGGGGTATGTATGTGCAAGCTTGAGACAGTCATGAGTGGCGGGAAGCCTCTAGGTGCTACTCCTCTTAGAAGTAGAGATGTTAGCAAAGGTGACCCACCTGTAAAGATTTTGGCGGGGATCAAGTCATGTTGCTCTGAATGGATAGGATGATTGAGGGATATTTCAAGGGATTGTAGTATGGGCGCTTTTGTCGGGAGGTTGGTGAGGAAGTATGTGAGAGCAGAGGTCCACCCAGTTTTTATCCGCAATCGATCCCAACGTCCAGCTTGCGAATAGATAAGACCAGACATGGAAGCAACTATTTGCAAGCTGTACGAATCATCCATGGATGGCCGTTTGATGCGATATATGAGATCTAAAGGCAACGCCCTTGACCTATCAAAGTATGCTTCGCCCATCTCTACGGCATGCTGGGTAGATGTATCGAGAACAACTCTCGTCCACAAGCGAGCATGACTGACTGCGGCTGCCCGCCAATGGCGTGTGACATGAGAAACCAGGATCTCGAAAGGGTACTCTGCTGATAACGCTTTGCCTGCTTCGAATATCATGCAAAGAACTTCCGTCGGGATAGAGGGTATGGAGATATGGGCAATGTATGGATCAATTGTGCGTTCGACCGTGGAGTCCTGGGGATGCAGAGGGGTGTTCGCAACAAGCTTATACACTTCTGCGCGTTGCTCTCGGGATTCGCTGACTTGGACAGCTGGATCTGTGTTCAGGGGGAGTTCCAACATCACAACGCTAGATGGTTCTTAATCAGTGGTGTTCCTTGTGTCAAGAATAAAGAGAGACCGCACAAACTTCTCAAGTGTGTTCGTGGAAAGGACCAAGTCGATAATGACCTTACTGGAGCCGAACCTCTTTTGCGCAAAAGTTGGCGGTACATGACAAATTACTAATGTTGGCAAAAAGCTCCAACCGCTGCTTCCCAGTGACCACCATTATCACCCTTCAAGTTTAAAATCTTTAAGTGGCTAAGTTGTCCCACTTCGCTGCGCAACACCTCAGTCGGCAGATACAGCCCCCACAGAACGCACTCGTAACGTTCATGCTGATCACATACGCTCCCCTTCAGCTTACCGACATAGACACTGCCTTCGTCGAGATTTCTGCGACCGTCGTGTATCTGGCATCCCGCACATGTCCCGCCCGGTGCTACCACCCCAGTGCATGACGATGCCGGCCCTGGTCATCATGGAGCTTTCCTTTGCAATTTTCTTCTTCTTCGAAGACACAGCTCTAACTGCTTGCTGGACCGCTTGCTCCTCCCCGCGCTCTCTGATTTGACGAGTGCCAGATCGCTCGTTTCGCGGTCTGCGTGCAAGGTTGAAATTTGACCGTCCAGGACCCTGGAGGCCGTCCTGCGGCTGCTTGAGGTGACGCCTACTGTGCGGAAGCTGTTGGTGCGGCTTTGGCAAAGCCGCACCAATAAGTGACTTATGAACCTTGCAGTTGAGAAATGTTGCTCTCGTGTCTAACGTTCCGCCGAGGAAATTTCATGCAGCTTGTTCCGGCGATGCGTTCACTGCTCTTGTTCGCACGAGAGGAGCGCGTTGTGGTAAAATATTTCTCAGAAATGATAGAGTCACGGTGGGTGCCCGGGGACGTCTGCCCAGAGTCGGTGCTAGGATGTCCGAGGCTGGACAGCATCGAGGTAGTTGGTATCATGGGTTTTCAAGGCTTGTGATACCTGATCCCGGCCATAACTTGAATTTGGCCGTGCATTCTATACACAGTGTTGGCCGTATCCAACAACATTTGCTGTGAGTTCTACAGACGACGCCAGCGTCGATTTTTAATCTATCTACGATGGTGAAAATGGCAAGGTCAGTGTCCTCTCCCACTCAGATGACCCAGATGAATTTGGGGCACGATGTTTCAACTATATTCATCGAGTAAAACAGTGGGGTTGCGACCCAAAGCAAATGATTGAAAGCCATAAAGGCCAAAAATAATTGCACGGCTATGTAAAGTCAACGAGTAAACAAAATCTATCAAATCTACAAGCCTGCTATAGATTTGAGTTTATCAAAGTTAGGTGTTCCTAGGCCAGTCACGGGATCCCAACCGCTCACAGCTGTGAACCCGTCAGTCCCACATCCCGGGTTGTTTCCAGTGACAATGTCATTGAGTGCATCAGGATTGGCATAGAGCAACGGATTGATGAACCCCAACGCGCTCTTTCCCGCGGCAAGCAGCTGGTCATTTATGAGCGCAAGCGTGCTCGCAAAGATGGGCGTAGAGCATGAGGTGCCGTTGATGAGCTGGACGTTGCCACCGTTGATAGTCTTGACGAAGAGCGCTTGTGCTGAGACATCTGGGAATCCGCGTCCGGATGCGTTGTACCTTCCGGCATTTGTTGAGCCCAGTTCCTTGAGATATGCGGCGATGTAGGGTTTTTGGTATGCGGCAGGCGCGAAGATGTTGGAAAATCCGCCGCCGGATAGGGCCGCAGCTGTTTCAGGGAATCCCGTGGTACCGCCGACGGACGTGACGCTGGGAGGAGCCAGTCACGAAATCAATAAGCAGTACTTTCCAGGAGAGATAAATACTTACAAGGGACACGATGATGGGAAAGTCGGATGGAACGCTGAGCGGACAAAAGGGTCAGTTGCGTCAGGCAGAAAAGGCGGTCTTCAGACCAACCTTCGCAAGTCTGATTATATACCCCTGATACGCCACCATCTCCCGAGCCAAATAGCTAATATTCACGTTAGCTGCGCTCACACACATGCAGCGCCAGATCCTACTTACAACAGAAACACCCCGAGCACCAAGCTGCATGTAAGCATTGCACAGCTTCCTCGCGGCGGGTGCATCGAACAAGCTCTCGTTGAACGCATACGATGAGGATAGCACTTGCGGCGGATTCTCCATGGCTGTGAGGTAGTGCGCCATGTCGAGGAAGACGCTCGGGAGGTCGGTGGAGTTGAGCTGGCCCGCAGATATGAAGGTCACGGGCACGTTAGAGGCGAGGCCGACCGTGTATTGGATATCCAGGTTCTGCGTGGCGCAAATAATGAGCTCTCGAATGCGCTGCAGGACATAGAGCATAGGTGTCACTCACGGCCTCACTCGCGTTAAGACCAGGGCCTTGCGGGGCGGTGCCATTGTCAATGAGATCAATTGTAAAACTTGTGTTGGGGTTCAGGTCGGGGCGCAGCTCCGTCAAAAACGCCTGGGTGGCAGCTTCAGTTATCAGAAGCAGTGAAGAAAAGGGTTTTACTCACCGCGAGATCAGTTTTCTGAGGCCAAAAGCCAATAAATCCAGCGACAGCGAGGCCATTACCGGATTGCGTAGCGGAATCGGTCGGGAGGCCGTACATGGCCTGTATACAAGCTGGAGTAATAGTCGTGTTGCAGCTAGCACTGACATTTGATGCTTGACCTTGTTGCTGGGATGACGCAGTCAGCGCACCGCCTCCTCCGGAGTGCACAGTGAAGCTGGTTGTTGGGATGACACCTTCGATGTGTCCCGTCAGAGAAGTAGGGATCGAGTAGGAAAGCGTCCGTATGAGCGTCTCGCTGCTGCCGGACCGTTTGAAGGCGGAAAAGTTGGCGGCAAACATCTCGTTGGCTGTGGCAACTGGAACCGTAAATCCAAGCCAATCACCCGCGGACGAAAGTTTGGTGTGCGTCACGCCATGAGATTCGAGGAACGAGGTGACGGCGCTCTGGGTGGCGTTGGTGGGCTGGACATATTTCTCGACCTAATATTAAAATGCATGTTAATAATAACATGTTACTTGCAGAAAAGACACCAATATACCTCGGCTTTGGACAGATGCTTTCTGAAGTTTGCACTAGTAGGCGAAGAGACGTCGTGCAAGGCATTTTCAAGTCCAGCTGCATCCGCTTGGGAGAGAGCGACGCGAAGATATATGTCAGAGCCCACTGGAGGGGCTCCCTGGTACACGAATCCATCCGCAGGTGCATTGCGGCTAGAAAGCACTGTCATGTCTGTGCTCGAACCGGCACAGACGAGGACTAGATAACTGGCCAGACTTAGTGAGGGTAACAGCATGATCATGATGGAGGGTGCAAGAGGGTGCAAGTTGATAAAGCTAAGGACTCCGCTTCCTCTTAGTTATACCTTTTCAACTTATAAATGAGCGGCGAAAACTCGCCGATTGTTATGGGGTTTTAGTGGTGGGGTTACAATGAACCCTGCTGGTAACTGTAAGAGTACTAGCAACTGCTGATCGGCCGATCAGAGAATCAGAATGCGTTATGGCCTCTTTGATCTTATGGCTGTGAGATGCTTGCTTACCTTTGCTTACGCGTGCGATACTCCCTGCGTTTCTGTCCCCTGCAATTGAGTTCTATTATAATATGGACGGACTGCGAATGCCGATACGTTCGAATCATGACCGTCATGACATAGTGCGCAGCAACATAAGTTAGCAGTATAATGCATGATGGTTACGCGGTGGCTTCATTGACGTCTATCCTGGCATACGGCGAATAGTACGCCGCCTCTGGATACGCAGGTATCCCACAGTTCAACTTGAAGGCCGCTTCGATAATCGATTGAGCTTGCCAGTCATCCAGGACTTGGTGCTGTGAGCGATGGAGCGGGCTCAGCGAATGAAGTCACGGTTTGGGTGAGCGAAAGACTCGGACTCTGAATTGGACAGGACGAGCGGTGGCAGTATAACCTCCGAAGCAACCCGCGGAAAATTCAAGCGGTCGATATTCACCCCTGCCCACCCCCAACCGCTCTTCCAGACCTTTTGTAATTCATCAGCCACGATGTCCCGAATGCTCACCACCGCCATGCGCGCCGCTGCCAGGCCCACCCTCAAGGCCGCCCGCTCCCCAGCCGCCGCCATCCCCAGCCAGCTCCGGTTCTCCTCAAACGAGCACGGCCAGGAGTCCTTCGAGCAGTTCTCCACGCGCTACACCTCCTTCTTCCAGAACGCGGAGGACCTCTTCGAGGTCCAGCGCGGCCTGAACAACTGCTTCGCGCACGATTTGGTGCCGTCGCCGGAGGTCATCGAGGCGGCTGTGAGGGCCGCACGCCGGGTGGACGACTATGCAACGGCGGTCCGGGTGTTTGAGGGGATCAAGGAGAAGGTGGAGAACCCGCAGCAGTACAAGGCGTACTTGGAGGAGCTGAAGCCCCTCAGAGAAGAACTCGGTACGCTGCGTTGCGCTGAAGCCAAGTGATGCATATGCATGGAGGCTCACGATGTTCTCGTTACAGGCCTGCTCACGAAAGAAGAGCTCTTCACATCATGAAGGAACCGTATCACCTCACTAGAGCTGTAAGTGGCCAGCGTTTTTAAATACTGACCACATTCCTGAGTTCTGATAGCCTCTCTTTAGAATGACTTAGACGGGACGTCTCTGGTGGCCTGAGACTATTAGCAATCTCTACTCTCAGATTCAAAACATTCCGTGTTCCCAATGCCCTGGCGTGAAGTTCTTGCAAGAGCTATGTTCGACAGTCGCAGCAACTCTTCGCGCCTCCGCGGTCGTGTCACTCGCTCTGGGAACTCTGTCCAGCTGTCCCGGGTATGCGCCCGCGAGGCAGAGCACTCGAGTCATCTGGAACGCAATGGTGTTGAAGCTGGAGCATAGTCTCACTATCTCATGTTCCACTTCATGTCGAGCCGGTCTCATCCGAACCTTCCGCCCAGGACCGGTTTAATCAGGCCGGGGCGCTGATATATTCAAGTTGAACTGTCGACGATCTCAAGCACACTGAGACGAGCCAACCATCTGAGATCTGAGCTGAGAACCTAAGCTTGGGCAAAAAGTACAAAAAAACAGTCGTGAAATTGGTCGTGACAAGTGACAAGTGATGGCCCGTGGCCCCATACCCTCATAACTGCTCGTGAAGCACAGACTTCGACACAACCGTCACCGTCAACACCGTCGTGTACCCGTCCGTCGCAATCCCTGCTCTCAGTCAGCATCATATACATATGCTGGTAGCCTATTCAAAGCGTACCGTGATTGACGCCCTCCGAGCCAGCCGCCAGCAGTCCAGTGACGTTCACCCCCGTGGTCGAATAGGTCACGCCGTTGTGGCTTGTGATACCGACCGCCGACGCACTCAGCTGGTCCCTAACGTACCAAGCGCGTATAAGTTATAAGTTATAAGTCATTGCAAGCGATGCCAAGGCTATGGGAGATGAGTTGTGAGTTATGGGAGCTCACCGCCCGATGTTGTACCCATCCGGCACGATATCGTGATGCTTGCTCACGTCCTCCTCTCTGGACACGGCCAGGAACAACGCGCCGCTGTTGGCGAGGGTGCCGTTTTGGACGTATAGCCTGATGTGCAGGGCTTAGGGGTCAATCTGGCGTTCGGTATTCGGTAAAGGGGAGGGGGTGGTTACCTGAAGTGATTGCCTGCGCACCAGAAACGAGACATGCATTGGAATGATTAGGGATTAGGGATTGGGGAAGAGAAGGCCGGGATGGCGACTACTCACCCCCGACGAGGCTCTCGAGACAGGTTCCAAGCCCGATGTTATCGTAGTCCTGGCGGAGCTCCACCGTTTGGTTGACCCAACCCCTACCTAGTCATTTCATGCTGATCAATATCGACACTACTAGAATCGGCAAAACCGGGGAGGAAGGACATTACCGTCGCCCACGTTGGCGCTGAAAGGGCCGCCAAGATGGAGACCGAAGCACTCATCCGAACTAGACTCGTATTAGGACTTCTCATATCATCATCGGATGTGACGAGCTTAAGCTTACAATCCAATGGCTTGGGCAAAGTTGTAGAACCCAGCGTACACGAGAACCTCGGGCGAGCTCAAGCCGGAAATGATGACGTTCAGCGGTTCGCCGAGTCCGTCTCCCGCGTTATCCAGCATCGATCCTCCTGTTGTCTTGTTAGATAGAACCATCTCGAAGTGGGCGCATGGCGGTACGTGCCGTTCGCGTTAGGGTCATAATAGGCCACAGATTGCGTGCTCGGAAATTTGAAACCAGCTGTAACCCAGGCGGCAAATAGAGTGAAGGCACGCATATTTCGCGGTTCTGAAAAGTGATAGCAGGTCGAAGAGCAGAGAAGCCGTACAACGAGCTCGCTGCCGGGTGCCCAGCTCTTTATAGCTTTTGGATGATCTCAGATGGCATAGCTTCTTTCCCGAGATAGGCTTATTGGGTTGCAGAGCGGGGTGTATCCAGTTACCAGCAACATAGAAGCATTCGAAGCTATTCGAAGGCAGAAGACACACGTCCTGGGAGCAGCTGCTTCCGACATGTGATCCAGCAGATGAGGAGAGCTGGACATACGGCGGTAGGCTTGCGCAAATTCGGGGGGTGTTCTCGCTCTGAGAGTGGAACAGTGACGCGAATGGTGACGCGAAAGCAGGAAAGAGATCCCTTCAATTTGAAGACGATCGTCGAACGGTCATCAAACAATCAACTTCAGCGTCAATCGGGGCCACTGAGGCCAAGGGGGAGCTTTTCAAACTCCGCACAGCTGCCCCTGTCGAAACCCAAGCCGATCATGTTCAACATAACCGCCGTGTTCTTAATCATTTTGAGCTGTCCCCGCCAGTGCCCACTGCCATCTGCTAGTTTCGTCAGTGCGACAGTACATATAGATCGTACGCGACTCTGCTTTCCATGGAGGTGAAAAATTCCTAGCCACTGACCTTGTTCTTTCGTTTACTTACTATTCATTGCATAGCTCGATTATGATGCGAGTGGTCTAGATTCACTTCCAGCGCCCACTCTTGATAGGTGGGGGAGGGATGAAATGAACTTTGAGATGGATTTCGGGCCGGGTGACATTCAGAGTCAATCCGAGCTACTCCCCTTTTCTAGCAACGCTTGCACTACCGTGACTCAAACCCTGCCCGCCGGCGCGCCTGACCCGGGCCGATCAAACCAGCAAGAGCTACTCGCAATTACCAGAAGTGTCTCGCAAAAGAACCGAATCGCATTGGTACCACCCATACCGCCAACTAATATGTCTCAAAGAGAGTTACGGTCGCAGCGCTTTCAAGAAATGAAGAGGCTTCGCAAGAAAAAGCAAGAAGGGATCAACCTGGCCACCGCGAATGCTCTTCCTCCTGCTAATGCCCAATCTTGTCGTCCCGCGAAAGTTATTCCACCCTGTGCCTGTCCCCTGTGTCCGCGGAGATCCGATCGACACGGCTTGATACAACACCTGTAGGTCTCCAGCTCAAATTAAACGATGTCAGCACACTAATATCCCATCGCGTAATTTAGTCTGGGAACCCATCGCGATCATATTCACTACGATGTGCTATTCGGTGAACGGAAGAGACTTTGTAAGCCAAAGCGCTATTCTGATGAGGAAGCGGTGAACTGGATCATCGCCAATGCTATTCCTTCGACTGCTGTGTCATATTCTGCACTGCTGGCCCTGGGTGTTTCCGTGGCTCCACCATCCGACATTTCGGGCTTGCTTGAAAAATTGGCCGAGGTGATGTAGTCAAACACACGTGAGTTTCTAGTTTTGATTGAATATAAATATCCAAGGTGGCTTACTTTATCCCAGTCGGTACATCTATCGCGACGGCGTTCGACGGGACTGACTTGACTGTCCTAGATCGTACCAACGCAAGAAGACAGTTACCTGGATCATCCCCAACATTTCTCCATCCATTTCTCTCTATGGACATCAGCCTATCATGGGGCTGCCTATTTTGCCTGTTTTACTCTCGATTTGTCTACCCGTCTGTAGGAGGTTAATAGATCTATGATGTTCGATGTTTGGCAGTGATCACGCTAAAACTACGGGGATGTGCCTTGTTCTGCGGCTCTTGATCTCAGGCTTGAGAGTGGCACCCGCGAATTTTACTTCTGTGACTCGTTTTCTGAATTTTTTCTTTCTGGCCTCAACCTTCGGGCACGCAGGACTTGCTGTGTGACAATGGTCCTGCGGTTTCGTTGCACAGTTTATATCTGCGGCAACCTGCCTCTGTTACCCCCCGGATATGCATGAAGAATTACATGGTAATTTGGCGTGTTTTTGATTTCCACAGGCCATTCAATTCGCTGAAGGTAACTGAATCATGACTGTACATTGGCACGCCCGTCCTGGCTCTGACCTAATCGAGTCGCGTCTAGTCTTTCGCATTGAGCTCGAGTTTTATTACCAGCCACTGTCAAGGCAGGATGCTTCGGTTGAACGAATATGCAAACAAGTCCTTCAAGGATGGTCATCCCCTAGACACTTTTGCGTGGCTCCCGAAACATTAAACGTTGCGTCCAACCTACTTTGGCAAACCGGATCGCAATATACCAGTGTGATAAATTATCCTGCCACCGCCGCATAAAAATTCACCGGAGCGCCTTTGGTCGCAGTTACCAAAGGGGAGAAAGGCCATCACATCATAAACCAAACGTTCCTTTCCTTCTGGGGCTACGATATCCTTTGGATGAATACTTACCGCCAATGCGCTCACCGTTCTCGTTTTTGGCGTCCCTGCGAACGCTGCCTTGGGTCTTTCGCTCAAACTCTCTGCATTGAACGGATGGCGTCTCAGATCATATCGCGATAACAACTTGTGCGATAACAATCACACACACGGGAGATGGCTCTTCAAGAAAACAAGCTGAGCATCAATGTATGTTTTGGCCAGTGTCCTAGGTTTGTGAATCGCGGCCCTAGGGTCGCTGGACGACGTGGTCAGGTCCAATGCCCTAGAATACTACACTCGGTTGGATTTTGGGCCTACGAACTCAAATCCTGGTGGCGACTGAATCAAGGTGGAGGCGCCGGCGTTACGCGTTACGCGGTCTGATATATCAGCGAAAGAGTTTGGAAAGAGTCGATGAGGCAGCGTGTGCTTTCGCCCTGACAGGATTCCCACGCGGTCACAATTCAATCTGCCGGCCGGAATCCGAATGCTACTCAAACCAAAACCGTGATCATCTGACTCTCGCTAACAGCTCTCAAGAAGACCGCGGGGGGTACTATACTTGGGGCTGATATTACATTTTCAACGGATTAAGTCTGTGATCTCAAGATGATTGCTCGGCTGGGATGTGCTCTCACAGCTGAAAGTCTCATTGCTCCCAAATCCTCGATTTGAATACCGGCACCGTCCCCTGTTCTTGTGCAATATACTTGGGATCAAACTCGCTATACCTGTGGTTACTATTATGTCTTGTAGGTATCATTCCGCAGGATTTTGGTACGGCTTGCCGCCATGGGTCTGGGCTAACAAGTCCTGATTGCTGCCTGCTGCTTTTCGGTTTTCACGTGTAACTTGAAGCCGCTCCAGAGGAGTGCTTCCATAAAATCAATGGCGCCCGTGTTTCAAAATTGGGATGCGATACGTTCCACCACAAGGACAAATCCATCTCCAGCGGCTTGATCTTTGAACAGAGGCTTCTTCAGCCAATTCAGGACTCCCCGTGTCGGCTTGGTCTCGGCGCAGCACTGGGATCGACGGCGTCTACAACATGCTCCATATCTAAAGACAATACTGGACCATGTACTCGCTAGGTATGCTTCTAATGGAAGGGCGATCACCGGTGAATTTTGTACGCGTATCCACCGCATGCCCGTCCAGAAATAACGTAGCACGATACAGATTCTATATTCGGCATGCTTGGGTCACACCGACGGTCTCTGTGCCAACTTTCACTCCGTTAAATTAAAAAAGACGCAGCTGGGATATTTCTGAGCACACCCTGATCACCGATATAGCGCACACATATTGTAAAACTGACCTATTATTCCAGGACGCGTAGACGCATATGAAACGTCTTTTCCAGAGTTAGCGATCTCTTCCCAGCCGCCTTTGCCATCTGCCGGGCCCGTATATAATCCACGCCAACAGTCTCGTCGGCCTCTTCAGCACTTCACCTTTCTCGCTTCCACCGTCTGCATCTGCCGCCATGTTCCCTCGAATTGCGCTGATTTCCATCATATCGGTGGCTACCCTTGAACTCTGTCTGGGGGCCCCGGCCAGCTCATCGACGGCAGCGAGCGCGCAACCGTCGCCGACGGTCAGCTACGCCAGCGACGATTCAAACTTCCCTCTATGGAACCCCAATTCCGATATTATCCCTGAGGCTATACGAGCCCCGGCGGGTGCGACGATCCTTGGGCCGCAGAATGTCCCTCTGGAACTGGAGAACCCTGACTCCCTGGCTCCCCCTAGCACTGATAACGGCGATGTGTGCGTTACATCCGTCTCTATTCTTAAGACCACATCTGATATATTTACATTGCATAGCCCTAACTTCAAATGGCCCTTTTCACTCAGTATGTGGTTTCAGCTGACGGGAGCTTTGGACTTGAGACTCAAGTGAACTTGAATAGGTCACAACCGTTTGGCTGATGGGGGGTGGGCGCGCCAGCAGAACAGTGCGTCGCATTCTACTTTCATATATTTTAAGCTGACATCTTTCGTTCCTTATCATCTAGTTGAGCAAATGCCTGTTGCTACTGATCTAGCCGGTGGGTGTCGATTTGCTATCGAAATATTCATTCTCTGACATCTCTTTCCCTCGGCTAGGTGTCAACATGAGGCTCAAAGCAGGTGTGTATTTCCGTTGGCGATCAGGTAGTATTGTGGGGCTGACTATTTTTATCGAGGCGCCATTCGGTAATTATATTCCGGCTCTGACTATTGGCGTGTGGTTGACCCTTTTCATTAGCGAGATGCATTGGCACGCTACATCTGAGGTATGTCCAATCCCACATGTGCTGATGGCCCAACACTAAAGTCTCTTTTTATAGTGGGCATACGTTCTGAAGGTGGGCTTTTCGGTAAATCTTGTCCGCACGCCTATTCTCAACTAGATTTAGGGAGATCTTCGCATCAGCACGATCACTCCGGAGGGCCAAGTTTACCTCGGGGACGTCGTGAGTCAATTTCCTGTGCTGCATCCATCAGCTCTGAAGTCATTTTCATTATTTTAGAGCGCGGGTGACCTATGGTATCGCCAGCCCATCTGCCCAGCATGATCGTCCTCACTCACGTATTTCTGGCAGGTACTTCCCCCCTGGTCAACCGCACTCTATTCAGGCTAAGAACACCACCAAGGACGGCGCCGAATTTCTGCTCATTTTCGACTCGGGGTCATTCAGCGAGGACGACACCTTCCTTCTCACTGATTGGCTGGCGCATGTCCCGAAGGAGGTCATCGCGAAGAATTTCCAAGTGGATGCATCGGCGTTCGATCATATTCCCTCCCACGAGCTTTACATCTTCCCTTCGGCGCCACCGCCTGACGATGCCGAGTCTGACATGGTCATCCCCAACGACACACCGATGCCTTTCACCTATGCTCTTTCGAAGGTAAACGCCACTCAGTTGTCGGGGGGGTCACTTAAGGTCGCCGACTCGAGGACTTTTAAAGCGTCGACCACAATTTGTGCGACGGAGGTCACCGTGCAGCCTGGTGGATTGAGGTATGTGTTTCTCGTTTCTTTGACTGTTTGGGACTTTATTGACTCTCGTCTCAATCACACTTCAGGGAGCTCCATGTACGTTCCGCATACTTTTTGTGACGACTCGGTTCTGATGGTTTCGTTAGTGGCATCCCACTGAACCCGAGTGGACTTATTTCATGTGAGTTGCTCCTTCGTGCTGTTGCGTATCAATGAACTGACAACAACAAATCTTCCAGCACTGGCAACGCGCGCGTCACTTCGTTTGCCTCGCAGGCTGCAGCATCGACTGTTGATTTCCAGGGTGGAGACATCAGCTACATTCCCCCCTCTTTCGGTGGGTCCACTGTACCGTCTCTCGAAAATATAACTCTGACGCATCGCAATCCCAGGCCACTATATCGAGAATACCGGAAACACTGTAAGTCAAACGGATACCGATCTTGTCGCTGAAGACTGACTGACTCGATGAAAAGACTCTGAAATTTTTGGAAATTCTCAAATCAAGTGCGTTTCTTTCGAACCTTTGGCGGCTATGGCATGCTAATTATGCTTGTAAAACAGGTGTCTTCCAGGATATTTCGCTCAATCAGTGGCTCGCGTTGACACCTCCGGAGCTGGTGAAAGCACATTTGGGACTGGACGATGAAACTATCTCAAAGTTGTCGAAAGTGAAGCAATACGTTGTTGGACCATCAGCACCGGGACAGTGATATAGTATTAGTGCATGGGACATCAAGTTATAATGCAGCTGGCGCTTCACTACATCGGAGTAACCGTTATATGAAATTGAACATCCATCCTTGCCAAAACGATATGATCCTAGGGCAAAATTGGTGTTGCAAGTTCTCGTCGATGTTCGTGTTCGTTCTTTACGAGTCAATTGTAGTACATATGTCTAGGAGCTAGGTGCCGGTGGCATTGGTGCAGAATCGGCAGATAATATGACCGACCACCAATGGCACGGCCTTGCTATACTAATACCAGCTAATCTTGCACTACATTAGTGAATGGAGATCCTCGAACAAGCTTTAGGTCTCACCCGACGTCGCAGAATGTGTTTGGAATGTGTTGGTATTTAATATGGTTCCGCGGCTCAGCCACCCAATACAAACACGTACATACAATCCAGATAATACTTATCAGTTCAATATCAATTTGAATCTACCCAATCAAACCTTGCCGTTTCGCCGTTCCTCGGGACCCTCCTCTGATCTGGTGGCATTAACTTGTCATTAGAAGGTAGCACCCTTTGGCAATCTGAGAGGGGAAAATACGAAAAGCCCAACAGAACGATCATCTGGAGACGTTCTAACTTCTCAGATCTGAGGTAAGGGCTCGCGCGATCACAGGTTTTCTTTACGAATTATTTTTATTATGAGTCTGCGTGGAGACATGTCGATAATGAGAATAAGGACGATCATGGATGCTATGCATGCATGTTGCTATCAATAACTTGCAATGTCCTTGACGTTGACACTGACAGCGCTCGCACCTTTTTGAGCGCCCAACGGCGAGCGCCCATTTGCGATCCGAATTGCGCTACACTGCTTACCAAGAGCTTAAAGTCTTCGACTCTATCGTTGTTGTGCAAAGGCCGCTAACTATGGGCCCACGGAAGAACGCTGATGAAGGGAGACGCAAGCCGGGGAGGGTCCCCACCAGCTGCCAGGAATGCAGGAGGTCCGTATCAATATATTTGCAGTGATAAAGTGAATCGAATCGCTGAATGGGATGTTTTTGATAGATTGAAGCTGAAATGCGACAACGTCGTGCGTCCCTCTCCCCCTTCGTTTGATTGTGAATATATGAACCCTGATCCCCGCCCACCCATCTAGTTCCCATGCAAGACCTGCGTGAAGCGCGGCTGCCAGTCCATCTGCCCCGACGGCAGCCTTGCCGCCGGGCGCGGGAACCGCATGATCTTGGCCAACACAACCGAGCTGCACACGCGCATAGAGGTGCTGTGCCAGCGCGTGCGTGAACTCGAAGTCGCTCTGCGAATACTGCACCAGAACTACCAGGGGAGCGGGGCGGAGGAGCACCCGTTGTTGCGGGAAGAGATGTTGGTCATCAAAAGGAATGTGGGGGGTATGGGCGAGATCAGAGGGGGCGGCGCAGGCGGGCCTGGGAGTGCAGAAGGACGGGGTGGTGGCAGCGAGGGTGGCACGGGCTCGCGGTCTGCGTCTCAAGGAGACAGCCCAAATCCCGCCTCTGGATCTGGGTCTGCGGCGCAGCGCGAGAGGGACAAGGCCCGGCCGGATGAATCTCCAGATGATAGCCTCGTCGACGCATTTGGCACGCTCATGATTGCTGCGAACGGCGAGACGACCTTCCTGGGCAAGACAGCTCGTGCCGAGTATCTCATTCACGCCCCCTATACCCCTGCTCCCAGTTCTAGCCAATGCACCAAAGATCTTCCGCACCTCTCCACGGGGGCACGCCTCCTGGATATGGTCGAGACACCACAGGAGGATTCAGCGCTTGCGCAGGAGGTCTGGGCACGCCTGCCGCCGTGGGAGGAGGCAGTTACACTGACTGAAGCATACTTGGCGCATGGGCGGTATTCGTGAGTTCCACCTCCGCTTCGGGTCCCTTCTTGGCACCAATTTGACTAACTGACATGCCTCCCCCCGCAGATGGAGCACCCTCCCCCGTGCCGAGCTCTGTGGGATGTACATGTCAGGCATATATGCGCACCCGAAGGAAATGCGCACCGCCCCACGTACATGCTGGTCGGGCCTCTCGCTGCTCTTCGCCGTGTTCGCGCTCGGCGCACTGTTCGAGCCGCCTGCCACTCCGCCCTCCCCGCCCAACCCTCTCGGCTCGCCTTCTTCCCCGCACAATCTCGGTTCAAACACCACGCCGCCGCCAATCCACCCCACAGCGCACGCATACTTCCGCACGGCCCGTGCAGCGCTCGCTCTCGCACAGCCCATGGTGAAGACGACCGCGACGGGCGTGCTCACGCTCGTGCATCTCGCGCAGTGGCTCGAGCACGCGCAGGCGTATGGCGAGCTGACCATGAACGGCGGCGTTCCGGGCCCCACTGGGGAACGTGAAATTGTGCCCACTGGAAATGTGGGAGGCGGAGCGAGCGGGTGGGTGTGGGCGTATATGGGGCTCGCTGCGAGGCTCGGTACCAGCGTGCGTGCCCGTTGCCCTCATTCCTGATCTAGCATCTTTATTGACATATTTTGGGCGCACAGATCGGACTCCGTGCGTACCCGTTCTTTCACACTGCAATCCGACGGATAGCTGCTGATGCAATGCGAACCTAGATTTGAACAGTGCGCGGTGGAAGCTCGACGAGCAGACTGCTCAACGGCGCAGTCGCATTTTCTGGCAGCTGTTCACACACGATACCTGGGTCGTGAGTACATTCTACCTGATATATGCTAAGTGTGACGCTAACGAGGACACATGGGCAGAGTTTCAGCTTCGGCCGCCCGCCGAGCCTGAACGCTTCGTTCATCGACTGCGCGCTCCCGAAGGACGAGGATGAGTATACGAACAACCAAGGCGGGAAGGAGCTCGGATGTAAGCCGCATTCAACCCTCAACGGCGTAAAAACTGGAGGCTTTGCTGACCTTTGTCAACTTCGTCGCAGTCCACTCTTGGACATGGCAATATGCGCGCCTGCTGCATAACGTGATGACGACCGCCTTTGGGGCGAAGGTGCCGCCGTACACGATGGTGCTCGACCTCGACCGCAAAATTCGCGACTTTCCCGTGCCTAGCTACCTCCAACCGAACTGCAACGAGCTCGAGATGCCGTCGCCGACGCAGGAGCTCATTATCCAGCGCTTTATCGTGCTCTCGTCCAAGGAAGCTAGTACGTCCAACCTCTTTCTTCCGCTGTGCCTTGTTTTTGCAGCAGAAATGGCATGAATGCTGAGATATCCCCAGCGCTGCTTAACCTGCACAGAACGTATTTTGCGCAGGCGCTGCGTGAGCAGCCGCACGATCTGCTGCGCCACCGATACGGCCCCTCTGTGATGGCGACGTACCGCTCGGCCTGGCGGCTCATCGAGGGGCTCAAGTCGCCCACCCGGCGCACCCCCGGCCTCATTGCCAGGCACAATATTGCATGGTCAAACGCGCTTTCTGCTGCAGTGCGTCCCAGTTTTATCGGGCATGGAGCGTGTGCTGACGCTGCTGATGAGCAGATCGTGATGTGTCTGATGGTGACGCGCGCGCCGTCGTCAAATTTAGCGACGTCGTGCATGGAGGAGCTGGTCACAGTCGAGGGCCTTTTCACAGCCGCATCGCCCAGTTGCCGGGCCGCGGCCAACTTGCTGGTAAGACTATCATGGGTGTGCTATTCTCGTTGACCTCATCCGGCACAGGAGTCCATTAAAAGACTGCGCATCAAAGGCCAAGAAGCGCTCGACCAGTCGCACTCATCTGACCCCCTACTCACCCCCGCAGAGCTGGACCGCCTCGGAGGCAAGACGTACTACATCTCCGGTGGGTCGTGCATCGCCCCCGACAGCGCCTCCCCCGCGACCACATCAGACTCGGACGCGAGCCTCGAAGAGCCCGGGCCGATGCCCACCGACTTCATTATGATGGACAACCTCCACCCGCGCATCGTGCAGGACATGAAGGCCTTCGAGTTCGAGATGTCCATGCCCACGTACAACCTCAGCCAGCAGACGCCTTACAGCGGGTCTCTGTTCGATGCTCCGCCGGTGCTGGACCCGCAGGCCATGACGCAGGACGCCGGCATCTACGGGGTGGACCTGTTTCCCTTTATGGCTGAGCGGCTCATGCAGCAGCAGTACCAGCAGCAGATGCAGCAGCCACAGCACGGGGGGGAGCAGCCCGTGGTGCCGATAGAGGGTGCCTTTTCGCCTAACCCGGCGGCTGCGCTGGATGCCACCTGGCAAAGCTTCGTGGAGCAACTGGGCTTTTAAACCACTGTATTGATTTTTATTACCGTTTTGTACCACTAGGTCTGCGCAGTGTAGCCATATGCATGCTCTCGTAGTCAATCGATGTCATTGTGATTCTGTTTTCCCCATATGTATGGCTGGCTGAGGTTTACGCGCTGCTACAATAATATCGCAAGCATATACATTGCTCAACCCCTAATCTGTTGGTTGAAAGTGTTACTGGTTCTCTCATAACCGTATCGTGCGACCTTGACGCTTGACCGCATGCCTAAACAACATGACCAGACTACAACATTCACTTGCGTGGTGCAACCTCTTCACAACGCTGGGTCGCGGAAATTGGAAATAAATGGCCGTAAAATTGTATAAAGAATGACATGGCTAATAGTGATAAGATGGGTGGTTGTACTGGTCCTGGGCCAGTCCGAAGACAGAAGGCAAAGCAAGCAGAAAAATGACAAGAAAATGCAGAAGTCCATTAAAAAATTCGATGATAATACCCAGGCCAAACTATGCATGCTTCAGAATATCCGATACTGTTCTCTCATCTCTCAGACTCAGAGCCGCGCAGCGACGCCGAACGCGCCCAGGAAGGCACCCACGCAGCCGATGATGACGGTGGGCCAAATGCCCGACGGCAGGACGCTGAGCGCGGCGTTGAACGCGTGGAAGCTCTGCGTGGGGGACGCGGACGCGGTGCCCGAGCCTCCGCCGGTTCCGCCGCCGGTCAAGCTGGCGTTGTTGGGGCCGATGGGGCGCGTGCCGTCGGTGAACGCGCATGTGCTCGACGTGCAGAGGCAGTTTCCGGCAATGGGGTCCCAGAACGGAGTGGAGCAGTTGGCGGGCACTGCAAGAAATAATCAGGACACTAGAAAGAACTCAGGAAGTTTTTGTACTCACGACGGAAACGGGCCTGTGCAGCGGACGTCTGCGCGGGGTTGGGCTCCGACGGTGTGGGCGGCTGCTCGGGGCATCCGTAGCAGGTGTAGAAGGGGAAGTCGGGGAAATCGCACAGCCCGAGGAGGCCGGCTTCGTTCGCGGGGATTCCGTTGCAGACCTTCGTGGTGGTGGGGACCTGCGGGGTGGAGCACTTGAGCCCGCTGAAGGTGTCCAGCTGGGAGAGGGGGACTGGGTTCTGCACCCAGGCGAGCAGCTGCTCGTTGGACACGATCCAGACATCCTGCTGCGTCTGCGCCCAGTCGAGGAACTGGTTGATCATCGTGATGGTGGAGTTAGGCGGGTTGACACCGGGGTAGGTGGTCTAAGAAATTATATATTTATCAGCATGGAATGTAGGCCATAGGCTTCGTTACTCACGGAAAGATGGATAGGGTGCGTGTAAAGGCCGATGGGTTGACGGTTACCGGTGTAATGAGCCGTGAACGTGTTCTTCATGTAATCGAATGTCGCCGTGTCGTTGACGGTCGAGGCACCGTTGGCAGCGTCCAACCAGGGGTCCATCAAATGCGGTCCAGCAGCGCCAAGGTTGTCGAAGAACGCATACATCGGAATCTCCCAGAAGCCCGGGATCTTCGGCTGGCCCTTGCAGATATCGGTGACCTCCAAGCAGTCATTGGCCATCCCGTTGTCGAGGGTGTAAGGCCAGTACGCGTCAGTGCCGTTGTCGGTGACTGGGACCGACGCGGCGGAGGAGGAGTCGTAGGTGAACTCTGAGGCGGCTAGGAGCTTAAGCGTCTCTCCGGTGTAATTGAGGAAAGGCGCGCGGAAGCCTTTGATAGAGCTCAGCGGGATACCGGCAAGGGCGTTGAGTGCGATCAGGTTGCCGTTGATCTCGTCAGCAGGGGGTGTGCCAACGTGGGTCATCCTACACATAGGATACGATTATTAATGGGGTATGAAGTGAGCAAGGCGAATACCTACGTGTGGTCTGCGATTTCATTGCCAGCTACGAACCAATCCGTGACAAGGGTGTAGTTGGTGTAGTTCAGCGAGGTGAAGTAGGTCATCTTGATGGGGCAGCCGTTGGGGTTCTTGCGCTGGGCCAAGAACTGGTTTATGGCGTCGAGGGTGTACGACTGCACGGCATCGTCGGCAGTGAAGACGATGAATTGGGGAACCTCAGACTATAGGGTGTTTTGTTTAGGTGGCGGGTCAAATAAACGACTGTAGAACTCACAGGCGACAATCCACCGGGAGGACTGGTGCTTGCACAGTTGCAGTTGGGCAGCTTGCACTGTGACGGATCGCAGGAGTAGCCGGCAGCAGCGGGACTCGATGTAGGGCCTGTTATACCACCGTCTTGGGCTGCGACGAGGACAGGGACTAGGGCCAGGGCCGAGAATACAAAGGTGGGGAAGAACACCATTGCTTTTGTGTTGATCGAGGGCGTTCCAATGAGTCGCCTGGGTAAGAGAACGTTACGCGGGCGTCGACCAACCCGATTATACCTTTATAGAGAAGATGAAGGAGGGAAGGAAGGAAGGACAGGTGTAGGGAATGGAAACCCGTTGAATTGACAGTGGCAGTGTGAGAGAGGCGATTTTCGACCGTGTCAGCGGAGGTCAGCGGGTGGCAATGGTGCCGAACCTTAGCGCTTGAAGTTAGAGGCTGGCTGATGGCACTTGTCCGCGTGCTCACTCCATCAGTTGGCAACGCCTCTGCCGCTCAACGGCAGAGGCTTGCTGGAATTTCTACTCGCTGGCCGCTGGCAAGATCTCATTCATTGAAACAGAGTGGATGAGAAGCTATGAGCGGTAATACACATAAAGTATATTGCCCATGTACATGCTATCTAGACGCTTCGCCGCCACATGCCCCTGTCACGGTCTTATAGCCGTTAATGACAATACAAGTCCCAGTCGTGATATCTATTATAAGCTCAGCCTTCTTTCAGCAGTTCAGCACCCATTGACATCAGCGGCCCACATCCTTTGAGAGCGACAGTCACACAGCGACCTGCAGCTATCTCAGGGAACCGACACATCGCAAGTTCACCCCAAGTGTCGTTGAAGTCGCCTTTCAAGATTGTACTGATCCTGCAGAAATTCCACAAGTTGCGGAGCAGTAGGCCGCTGTTCTGCAGGCTCCGCCCAGCAGGCGGTGATCTGGGCCCACAACGCGTCCGTAACATAGCCCCCCTCACCCTGTGGCCGGCGTGGCTTCGTGCCGTTCTGGAGCTCCAGCAGTACCTGGCCGTCCCGCGCAAGGTAGTGATAGGGTATGAGCCCAGATAGAATCTGCAAGTGATGATCATGGTCAGGATGGTAGTTGCCAATGCTATGTCAGAGCGGCAGAGTGACGAACCTCCAGTAAGATACATCCGAACGAGTACACATCGCTCTTCGTCGTAGCGATCGGCACCGAGTCTTGATCTTCGCTAGAGATGCGGTAAATCTCGGGCGCGGCCCACCGCGCGTTGGCCCCGATGGTGGACGTGCAGAACGTAGGATCGTGGAACTCGAGCATGAGACTCGAGAGCCCGAAGTCGCACAGGCACGCTTTCCCCTCTTCTGTGATGAGCACATTCATCCCAGACAGATCGCCGTGGACCACGCCGGATGAGTGAACTGCACGAGGCTGTGAGCCTTAACGCGGGAAGAATGATGAGCTTCTTGACTCACGATAGGACAACCCAGAGGCAACTTCGCTTGCCAATTGAAGGCGCCGAAGCATGCCCATATCCCCACCGCACTCCTTGAGATACTGCACCAGACTCCCATTCTCCATCCACGGGCTGACAAGCGAGATGTACCGCCCGAAATGCTGCACCGTGCCCAGCAGCGGCAACACATTCTCGTGTTTCAGGCGCTGCCAGATCGAAATCTCCCGGCGTATCCGCTGTGCATAGCCACTTCCGTCAGCACCCTCTTCGAATATCGAAGTAGATTTCCAAGCGTTAAGTAGTACCTTTTCAATCTTGCCCTCCAGCTCGTGGTCGTATACATGGGATTGGAGGACTTTCACGGCCACCTGGAAATCGAACATGCTCTGTTAGCATAGCCGAACAGTTTTATAGCCGCGAAAGCTAAGGCCAGATCGCATTGGCGCACCTTGCTTTCATCCGTATCCATCGTCAGACGCATGTCGCACTTCCAAACATCCGCATATCCACCCCGGCCCGCGGGATAATCCCCCTCCTTAGTGATCTTTCCAGTGAGATCCGGGAGATGGATCTGGGGGACGACCCGCAATGGTGCGGGCGGGCACAGTCCTAGTAGCCCAGCCGGGGCTACGCCCAGAGGGACGTCTGATTCCGATGTGTATGTGTTGGGGGTGATCGTAATCTCGTCCTCATCCGGTGGCTCTATACACTCAACTAGCGACGGCGAAGAGGTAGAGAAGCCATTGTATATGTATCGTGAACTGATCTCCGTGTCGCGACGGTGTCGCAGGGATGGCGAGGACGCGGAGAAGGCGCGGTAAGAAGGCTTTAGGAAAGAAGAGACTTCTTTGCGCGATTGCGATGCGTCGAAAGGGGGATACGAATGCCGCGAGTCGCTAGCACTGTTCCGTGGCTGGGCACGAGCTTGTGCTTGCGACTGTGCCAGCCGTGGGCCCTGAGGTAGGGGAGGGCGATGTCGTCCCAGGAGAGCAGATCCTGCGTTTTGGTGCGCATGTAAAGACTTGGATCGAGCATGAGGAGGAGCAGGAGTCGGTGATGAGACTGCCGGTTCTAGGATCGGGGGTTCGGATTGATTTGTGTCAGTGACAGGAGGTAGGATGGGAAGAGGCCGGATATATCGTGGGGTATCGCATCCGGTGTGCTGAGAGTCGTCAGAAAAACAGACGGATGCGCGGCTTTCGGGAAATGCGTATGATGGAGGGGGTGTTGGACTCGGAGGGGGTGGGATCTCCGCATCAGGAGCTGAAGACGGGAAGATTTCCTGAAGCTGATTTTAGTTTAACGCGATGTGTACCATGCCTATAACACACCTTAGCAGAAGGGCTCTCCAGTTCTCGGTACATTTGCAATGCACCTAGCAGCGCTTCGTTTGATTGCTCGAGGGCTTTGAGCAATTTTTCTTGCACTGATGGTCCCGACCCCAGCCCCAGGGTGGGCTCGCGAGCTTCCTGAGAGTAAAGACCAGCTATTGCTGATGCCCATGGTAGCTGAGCAGCGATTATCGTCTGGGTCATCTGACATTGCGAATGAAAGAACTACATTGTAGGTTTGTCAGCGTATGATCTATCTTCTGCGCAATATCAAACTCACTCTTGTAATTTCTTTCTCTAGCTCTTCAGACGTGGCATACTCCAAAGCTTTACAGAGCAATGTTGTATTGTCCTGTCCCGGGACGCACTCCTGGAAAAGACGACGCAAGATGTTCTCAGGGGATATATCCCCTTTCCCAAAAGGGTGCAGTTTGTAGATGGAATTAATATCATCCTAGTAGTGATAGGTCAGAAGAGAAGTAACACCCAATATAGCAGCTAAAACTGACTGTAGGCGGACTTGTTGGTTCACATAATGTGTCAGAATCTATTCAGAGCGTTAACACCACACCACACGTCACGTCGGTTGATGCTCTCACCACTTGTAAATATAGTCGCCGTGTCTTCGCCGCCATTGCTGGCGCGTCTTAACGAGCGCTTGCCTTTGCGCAGAGACATAATATCATCCCAGTGGTTATTGTTCCGGCATGCACAAGTGCACTCATCTCCTTCCCTGATTGGTACATCGTACACCGACAACGAATCGAGGGCGCTGAGTATTCCGGCGGCGGTACTGCCTTCGAATTCCGAAGCCTGATAAGACGTGGATTGGAACGAGCTCGCCGATCCTGCTTCTTTCTACAGCAGCTGTCAGGCCAACGCGTAATAGTCAGAGGCGTTAGGATAGGCTCACCACTTGTGGTATAATCTCGAATGGAAATGGTGTGATGAAGGAAGGATCGCTCGGCTTCTCGCGACCAAACGTCCTCGAGAGTCTTTGCATCGCGCAGAAAACGCGGGGAGAACAAGGACCAGCACTGATGCAAGCCAAGCCTTAGTCTGGGATAAAGGTAGGCACGCCAGCGTCGACGTCAAGCTGTAGGAGGCGGTGTCTGTGCGGATGAGGGGGCATTCCCACAGGGCTCTTGAAGCGGGCCGCCGATCTGTGTTGAGACTGAACCTGTGTGAGTCAGGGCAACCTGCCGATATCCATCAAATGCTGAGCATTATGCTGTACTCATAAAGTTACGCCTTTACATCAAGTTGCCGACGGTAGACCCCGTGTGCTACAATCGGCGGGATTTGACAGTCATTTGCCTGCCCAGTCGATCGCATATGGTGTGAACTGGAAGGCGGTTGTTGGTCAACGAGTAGGTCTATTAGCCAAGGCTACGCAGTCAGACTCGGAGATACTCTGCTAGAATCAAATATTCCCACGGCATCCATGAGCATTATCGATGTGCACCCGACGTGCACTGCAAATTCAATTGCATCTAGTAGTACGTATCGGCTCAGCGCCTAACCGTCCACTTCACAACGTTATTATTCGATAAGGGCAGCACAGCGAGCTGCTGCCTGCAACTACGAAAGTGCATAACGGCAGTTCATATTGAGTGTCTTTGAAGCCGCCTTTCAAGATCGAAGTGGACTTGAAGAAGTTCCACAACTTGCTGAGCAGTAGGCCGCTGGCTTGCAGGCTCCGCCCAGCAAGCGGTGATTAGGCCCCACAGTGCGTCCGTGACACAGACTCCCGGTGGCCGGCGCGGCTTCGTGCCGTTCTGAAGCTCCAGTAGCACCTGGCCGTCTCGTACAAGGTAGTGATATGGTATAAGCCCAGAGAGAACCTACGAGTAGTAATCGTGGTCAGATGGTAGTCGTCAATGATGTCAGAGCTGCAGAGCAACGGACCTCCAATAATATACATCCGAACGAATACACATCGCTCTTCGTCGTAGCGATCGGCACCGAGTCTTGATCTTCGCTAGAGATGCGGTAAATCTCGGGCGCGGCCCACCTCGCGTTCGCCCCGATGGTGGACGTGTAAAACGTGGCATCTTGAAGCTCAAGCATGAGACTTGACAGTCCAAAGTCGCACAGGCACGCTGTCCCCTCTTCCGTGATAAGCACATTCATTCCAGATAGATCGCCATGGACCACGCCAGATGAATGCACTACCCGAATTCGAAGCGTCACCATGAACATCAACGCGGAGAGAACGCTGGGCACGTTGACTTACGATAGGACAACCCAAAGGCAACTCCGCAAGCCTGAAGACACCGTTCGTAAGCAAGCACTAATCTAAGTTGGATCATTATGATCATAGGCAGATTGTGACACTCACCAATTGTAGACGTCGAAGCATGCCCATATCGCCACCGCACTCCTTGAGATACTGCACCAAACTCCCATTCTCCACCCACGGACTGACAAACGAGATGTGCCGCCCAAAATGCTGCACCGTGCCCAGCAGCGGTAACACATTCTCGTGCTTCAGGCGCTGCCAAATCGACATTTCCCGGCGTATCCGCTGTGCAATAGTTAGTGACTTTCGTCAGCATTACAGTATCTGCGTCTGCAAGTTGATGCCTCAATGCAAGGGTGTGTACGTACCTTTTCAATCTTTCCGTCCAGTTCACGATCATATAGGTGTGACTGGAGGACCTTCACGGCCACCTGAAATATATCATGCCAGTGTCAGCCGAACGGTTGCGGAGCCCCGAAAGGCGAAAGGCCGGATCGTATTGACGTACCTTGCATTCATCCATGTCCAGGCGCATTGCGCACTTCCAAACGTCCGCGTATCCACCACGGCCGGCGGGATACTCCCCTTCGCGAATGACCTTTCCGGTGAGATCGGGAAGATCGGGGGTAACCCGCAATGATGGGGGCTGGCACAGTCCAGTTGGTACGAGCCTAGGAACGTCTGGTGCGTTGTGGTCAATCACAGTCTCATCCGGTGACTCTGGGTTTAAGATAGGCAGCGACGGCGAAGAGGCAGAGAAGCCATCGTCGAGCAATGCAGAACTCTCGGGTGAGAGTGAACTGATCTTCGCGTCATGAGGCGAGCTCATGGCGCTGTCTGTGATGGGTGAGCCTAGCTTGACCTTGGCACTCCTGAGTTTTAGGGACGGCGAGGACGCAGAGAAGGCGCGGTAAGATGGCTTTAGGAAAGAAGAGGCCTCATTGTGTGACTCATCAAAAGGCGGATATGAGGGACGTGAGTTATTGTTGGTATTGGTCGGTTGGACATATGCCTGTGCTAACCGACGTATGGGAAGACGTTGTCGTCCCAAAAGAACAGATCCAGTATGTTTGTTCAAAGACTTGGATCGCGCGGGGGTTTGTGATGAGGCTTCTGGGGCCGAGGGCACAAATTGATTTGGATTGGTCACAGGAGGTAGGACAGGGCGGGGTTGGATGTACTGTGGGGTGTCATAAACTTCCACTTCTGGTGATTCGGGGAATACGCATAACAAAGGGGGTGGGGCCTCCGCGTCGGCAGCCGATAGCGGCAAGATTTCCTGCAGGCGATCTGAGTTTAACGCACAGTATAACACGATCACGAATGACATACCTTAACAGAAGGACTCTCCAGCTCTCGGTACATTTCCAATGCCTCTAGTAGCGTTTGGTTCGATAGCTCAAGGGCTTTGAGCAACCTTTCCTGAACTGATGGTCCCGAATGCAGGTCCGGGGTGGGCTCGCATGCTTCCTGAGAAGAAAGACCAGCTATGGCCGAAGCCCATGGTATCTGGGCAGCAATCATCGTCTGGGTCATTCGACACTGTGAATGAAATATCTACGTAGTAGGCTCGTCAGCTTTATCATTGGCCATCTACGGAATATCAAACTCACTCTTGTGATCTCTTTCTCCAACTCTTCAGATGTGGCATACTCTAAAGCTTTACAGAGCAATGCCGTGTTATCCTGTCCCGGGATATACTTCTGGAAAAGACACCGCAAGATATTCTCGGGGGATGTACCTCCTAACGGGTGAGGTTTATAGATGGAGCCAACATAATCCTGCGAGTGATGGGTCAGAAAGAAAGTAACATCCAACATAGCATCTAAACTGACCGCAGCCGGACTTGTTGGTTTACATATCGAGTCAGAATCTATTCAGAGTGTTAACAGGACACCCCGCCTGGTCGATTGACACACTCGCCACTGGTAAAGATTGTCCCAACCAACGTCTCCGTATTGCTGGTGCGTCTCGATGAGCGCTCGCCTTTGCGCAGAGATAGAAGATCGTCCCAGTGACCATCGTTTGGACATGCATAATTGTGCTCGTCTCCTTCTCTGATCGGTGCATCGTATGCCGACAAAGAATCGAGGGCACTGAGTAGCCCGATAGTGGTGTTGGTTTGCGGACATTTGGATGAGTTCGCCGATCCCTCTTTCTTCAGCAGCTGTTAGTTCAAAGTGTGATGACCAGAGTGGGTGGGGTGGGCTCACTACTTGCGGTATAATCTTGGATGGAAGTGGAGTCGCGAGAAGCCGAGCAATCTTTCCTCTCGAGAGCTTTTGCATCTTATAGAAGATTTGGGGAGAGCAAGATGGAGCACCGAAGCAAGGCTCAAGCTGAGCTCCACTCTGGGAAGAAGACGGGTATCAGTGTCGACGTCAATCTTAATATGTAGGAGGCGGTGCGCGCCCGTGACGGGTATTCCCTCGGTATTCCCCACAGGCACTTGAACCGGGTGTATCACAGAATCCAGTACTGGCGTTCGATAACCCTACATCAATTGCAAGTCGCCGAAGTTAGAGCCCGTATGCCAAAATCACTTTGAACGCAGGTTTTAGAAGTCATTCTCGCAAGGTAGTTTGACCTGTCCAATCGATCTGCATAATGGTGCGATGTGGACAGTGGTTGTTGGTAAACAAGTAAATGGATGCAGCGAGCTGTAGACTCAAGTCAAAGTCAATGGTCATGTCAGAAGAACTTGAAGGCTCTGCTCACTGTCTCAGCCCGACACTCAAAAATTCCCACGGCACCTGCCTATAAAAAATCGATCGTGCTGCCTCTCTTTCTCTTCTTTGCGCTCAAGTCAAATTGCAAACCACCTATAATCAACCACGGCTAGTTTGTGCCATAGTAGCGCCGAAAGCGACTCCGAATGTCTTAGTGCTCGGCAGACATCCGTCTGTCACGCCTCTTCTGGTGGTCCGCTGGAAAAGGCAGAGCCGGCAGTTCGAACATATATCTCGATCGTAGTTATCCTTTGTCGTACCAGTCTGCAGCTGTTCACGTGAATCCAATGATGTACACATCCTTTCTCGACATGCCCGTCTTGATTCTTGAAAACTTTTCAGATCGTTCAACTTCCTTATTCTTGCTCCTCGTCGATCTCTTCGTCGTCTTCCTTCACAACACATTTGCTCTCCTTCGATTGCTCCAACGTCCCGACGGCATCTCTCCAGGCTGTCAATTCTGACCCCAGAATGTCTTTCGCTTGCCCAATCGCTTCTCTCAACGATCCATAATAACCCGCTGGGCTATCTGCGTCTTTTATCGCGATGTCCTGAGATTTGGTGGTTGTAAGGGACGGTGCAGACACAGATGCGGGGGGTAGCAAGTTGTAGGTTATTGTGAGTGATTTGGACATTGCAGGCTGGGTGTTATGGTACTGAAGTCATCAGATTGGCTGTGTCTGATGTGGGTGTAGGAAATCACGTGTTGTTTCCATCCTTGAATGGCTCATTGTCAAGTTATTCGCATTTCCGTTCAACCGATGCATTTTGCGTTGACAGGCGCTGACAGTAAAATTCGAGCTCAATGAGAGAAAAATACTACACACGACAATTGACTCAGAACTGGGACGGGTTCGGAAATATGAGTCAGATACACCTCAATCTATTCAGTCCATGTCCTCCTGAATGGCATGAAGGGGTCGATAAGGGGTCTGTCTCGGCTCTCGTTTGTTTCTTAATTTCACGTTGCGGGTAACGGATTGAAGAGGGAAATAGAAACAGGCCAACTGACCAAAAACAACAGCGGAAACTGTGCAACGAAGCCCTAAATAGCAATCACCGCAAAGCAGGCCTAAACTTTAGATTTCACAAGCTATGTAAACTCAGACCATGGATTCAGCAACATCGTCGGCCCACAGGAGTCAAACAGGAGGGAAAGATGCCAATGAGAGCCGCGGACTCGTGGGCCAATCCCCGTAGCGCGAGCACTGGCGAAAACCGAATATTTATTGACTTGCATGGCAGACGCGGGTAGACAAATCACGAGTAACATGGGCAGAGTGGGTGGACGCAAGGAAAGTAGCGTCCTTAGAAAGCCAAGTCAACTCCGTCACAATGAGTTCCCAAAACTGAAATAAAGTAAGCTATATTGGTAAGTTACATTCACCAGAGGTAGGAAATTGATCACTTGGTGGACGGGTCACGGAAGCACTGGCTAGAAATGCAGAAGACGAAACATTAGACGAAACATTAGAAGGAGAGATAGCATTAGCAATGATCCAGTTCATCGTCGTTTTTCGTGCCCGTAGAAACCCTGCTGAAACCAGCAGATGCTGTTCGTCCAGTGTCAGCCGATAGCTGATAAAGCGGGAGTCTACGCACTGGCGCATCCAACTTTTAAGGCCTGGAGCTTGAGCTCCAGCGACGATATCTCCCAGAAGAAATGCCTGCTGCTGCTCCAGATAGGCGGTCTGTTTTAGCAGTTCCGATAACGTATGCAAAGTACGCGCTGGCAGTGAATCTGGACTACAAGTAGTAATAGCATCGGGCTATAAAATAAATGGTGAACAGAAAGGATAAAGCTAGTGATCGAGGAATTTGTCACCTCCATGGTAGCGGTGCCACGGCCACTCTACCTGTAAGCACCGATGGGAAGACTAGAGTCGGAGAACGGAGCAGCCTGGCACTGGTAGTGATTCGGAGAGGCACAGAGCTCGCATTGAACATGATCGGCTTCGGGAGTCGGGCAACAGTCGGGCAACAGTCGGGCATGCTGGCGTACGGGGTTTGAAATTTTCGCCAAATCTGGCTTCACCCCTTTCTTCTAATTAATCTCGAACTTGCGTGGAGCCTTGCACTGTCGCGGCCAAAACGATTGTTGTACAGCTGGATAATGCTACGTAACTGTGCCGATTCACGAACAGAAATTCCGGTATCGCACCAACTTAATAAACCACAAGACTTCTCATCCAACCCCACCACGTATGCATGTGTAACGCGGCTGAGGATTGCCACCCGACGGCACCCGTAGCGTGGTCTTCACTCAGGCCGGGCATGTCGTAGATTCCTATTTTTATTATTGCCGTTTGCAGAAGAGTTGGCCGCGGCGGTTTCGCGCGTCTTTTTGGCACTTTCCGACTCAAATCTTGCGGGGCTCATAACTCAACAACGCGGGCTCCGATTGACACAAGTAGATAGTGAAAACAACGCTATTTTTTGAGGGTTAGACAGCCCCGTGGTTGGTTAGACGCGGGAGTGAGCACGTGAAATGTGACTGGGCCGTGGTCAATTTGGACCAATTTTCGAGCATGTACGCGATATCTCTACAAGTACACCTCGGATTCATGTGAACCAAAGATGGAATTTCATGGGAAAGTAAGGGGCTAGGCAGCCCCGTGGTTCTTGGAGTCTAATATAATTGTTTAGTCCAGTTGATAGGACTTGCCAGCTAAAATTCTCATTTCCTATGGCATTTGGATGATAACTTGGTCATGAGTGTCCCAATCTCCAGGGCTCAAAGATAAAGTGTATTTGGAATCCATTTATCCAGAAAGATCCATAGTTTCAATGGCAGGATAATGTTCTTGACTGTGCCATTGAGTGCTAGTCTGAGGTGGACACATGTAAACGGTATTGTTCCACGTTAAACCCTATGGGGCTGCCTAGCCCCATACTTCCCCATGAGATTTCATCTTTGGTTCATATGAATCCGAGCTGTACTTGTAGAGATATCGCGTACATGCTCGAAAATTGGTCCAAATTGACCACGGCCCAGTCACATTTCACGTGCTCACTCCCGCGTCTAACTAACCACGGGGCTGTCTAGCCCTCAAAAAATAGCGTTGTTTTCACTATCTACTTGTGTCAATCGGAGCCCGCGTTGTTGAGTTATGAGCCCCGCAAGATTTGAGTCGGAAAGTGCCAAAAAGACGCGCGAAACCGCCGCGGCCAACTCTTCTGCAAACGGCAATAAAGAGTATAAAGAAGAGGACATATATGCAATGCTCCGGATATCATTAATGTACAAGTGTGAACAAAATAAAAAACCGAGTAAAAAGACAAGAAAACTAATCGCTGCTAATCAGCCCACTGCGGCTCGATATCCCATGTTGCAGCAGGCACATAATTCCTCAAATTCTCATGCTCATCCATAAACAGATCCTTCGCCGACATCCGCGTGCGTACGGTCCGATGTACATTCACTCCGAGCTCAACCTGCTTCGGGATTGTCCTTCCCTTGCCTAAGTTCACCCCTCGCTTCGCCGTCCAGCTGTCGTCCGCTTTTTGGTATCGATGCTTGTTCGGGAGAAGCTCGAGTACCCACCAGAAGGGCGCGAGGCGGAGCTGGTCGTAGATGGGCGTGAGCGAGTCCAGCAGGTCTTCCTCCTCCTCGTTGATGAACGGGTCCCGCGTGTTGACGGTCTCCTTGGAGTCCGTGGCAAAGTTTATCAGCTTCTCGTAACGGCTCGCGATTGTCTCCGGCGTATACTGGATGGGGGGAGGCCTCTCCAGCACATGCGGATAGATTGTCGCGGGATCAATCCCCACTTCCTTGAACTTTGTGGAATGGAATAAGAGCCCCGTTTTGAGAATGAAGCATTGCCTGATCATCCACCGCAGCGGGATCCTCGCGAGGCTGTGGCGCGTACCGTTGGCGACGGAGCCGCCGCCGACGTCGCAGTGCGCGCCCGAGAACCATACCTCCTTGATGTCCGTCGGCTGCTCCACTTCTAGATCAGCGTACTTGCGCTCGAGCTCGTGTTTGGTCGATTTGCTCGTGCTCTCGGAGCCGTTCAACGTGTCCGCATGGTGGAACCCCGGGCGCCGCCCGGGCGTTTTGTGGCGCGGCATCTCCCCCTTCTTCACGCCCTTTGCGTGGTCCTCCTCCGTCGGCCTGTTCCACAAGTTCGCCTTGAACCGCGCGCGCCGCTCGTCCAGGCTGATCGCGTGCCTGAAGAACCGGATGTGCGAGTTCGACTTGGTGAACGGCAGCCGGCGCGGGATGATGCCCACGCTGCCGACCGTGTCCCACACGCCGACCATCTCGATGTCGACGTCGATGCTGAACGTCTTTTTGAACGCGTTCGACTGCCGCCAGCCCTGCTCGTCGTCCTGCGTGTACATCTTGTACGCGAACGGCACCTGCTGGTGGTTGCACGGCGGCAGCAGCCCGATCTTGTGGATCATCCCCGCCAATGCGCGCGCGGTGTACGCGCCGCGCGAGAAGCCGAAGATGAATATCTTGTCGCCAGCTTTGTAATTTTGCATCAGAAACTCGTATCCGCCCATGATGTGCGCGTCGAGGTGGATGCCGATCATCGTATCGAGGAGCTTCTGGAAGGAGGCGCCAATGGAGGATGCGATTTCGGGGATGGTATAGGTGCCAATGCCGGCTTGGTAGTAGACGAGTTGTTGGGTGACATCTTCGCGCTTGAGCATGGAGAAGAATTCGACGATGTTGGAGTTCTGGGGAGGGCATTAGTGGGGTTTGGGGGATATGTGAATACGGACGGAGATATAGAGTAGAGAAGGGGGCAAAGGCTCGGATAACAGAGATATTGAAGCTCGCAAGCTTGCAGAAGCAGAGATAGCTCGCAAAAAAAAACACCCTTCCTCCCCTCGGCTAGGCTCTAAAGTGGCATCGCAGACTGCTAGTACTCACATCGCTATCAAACTGGTCCCCCGTGCCGTCAAAGCACAGTACCAAATTCCTATGGTCTACCTCGTCCGGGTGGGGAATGATATCGTCAAAACGGTTGTCGATTGGGACTCCTTGCCCAGGCACCCCTGGGAGGAGTGCGGGGTTGGGTGAGGGTGCCGCCATTATTCGCGTCGGGGTCGCGGTGACGACGGTTGGCGTTAATGTTCACCTTGAAGGGGGCAAGGAGAGGTGGGAGATATGCTCGTAGTGTGGCATTTTATATGAGGGCTTGCTGAGTAGGGTTTTAGTAGTGGACGGTCCGATTGGAGACTGTTGCTGATTCTACGTAGTATTTCACTCATTCGCTTCCGAACCGAGCAGTGTCGGCTTAATCGAGTTATGTAATGAACTCACTGAGGGATCGCTCGATCAGTTTAATCACGAGCTCTCATAACTTCCCATATCAAGCACAGTGCTGTTCATATGATTCTGGAGTGTGATCATGAAGAACCTGTCGCAGTTCCGCCGTATTCTATAATTACTGTACGATGAGTCATATTTGCTTGCATTCATCATACTTGCACAATCCTGGCGTTATCATTGCTCTATCATATACATCACTAGCAGAGACGCCGTGCTTCGCTACGAGAACGTGAAAAATGGCTTGTGATCTCAAAATTCAAATGGGAGGCAAGAGGTATGCATGAAAATAATATCATACATGAGGCAAATGGGAGGCCATTAGTTAAAAGGCAGCGACCCGTACTTTGCAACAGGCATTATGCTTAAGTCTTAATATCATGATATCATTAGCTCTTGTTGAGCGAGAGGAGAAATATTACTGTTAGACATATTGGTGCTGAGAAGTAGAATGAGTATTGATACTCGGAGACAAGAGTTAGGCCACTTATGCCGCCTCGGGGGTCGGCACCGTGGCCTTGTTGACGGCCCACTTGCAGAAGTGAATGCCTGCTGTGTAAATTCAAATCAGCCATGATCATTTCAAGGAGCAAGACGAACAAGCCTCGAATCGGAGTGCACTGGTTATTTTACAAATCGAGAGTTGTAAGCCTTATGACTAGGTTCCCTGCGCTCACAAAGCTAGTCGGAATGTGAGCAACTCATAATATATCATAACATGTTTCAGTTTCATGGTATTCCAGTTATCAGCCTTAGGTTTCCAAGGTGTGGATGGTCGGGCTTAGAATTCGGACAGCTGGATGGTTAGCAAGTGTTGGGGTAAAAACCGCATGGTTTTCGACCCGAAACATCCGTCCGATCCTCAAGAGAGGAGAAATCGAATGAGCTGTGATACCCAAGTACGTTGGAGTATCGCGAAGGTCACAACGAAGTCTGGGACTCCCCCAAAATTAGAAGCGGGTTAGAATGTAGTGCATTTTGATTAGGGTAGCGTTTGCGCGAGGGTGGCAGCGACGCGAAGGTCAGTACTAGTGGTGGCAGTGGCATGTCCCGAAGTCTGAGTGGCAGTCGTGTTTGCGCGAGGGTAGCAGTAGCGCGACACGAAGGTCGAAGTGGCAGTGGTGGCATGACACAAAGGTCCTGGTGGCATAGCGCGACACGAAGATCAAAGTGGCAGTGGCATGACACGAGGGGTCAGCCGTCGCGTTTTGCGCGAGGGGAGCAATCACATAACACGGGCAGCAGTGATATCGAGGCAGATAAGGACACTCACCAAGCATTATTGTCGCGCGGGACAAGTTGAAGAGAGACAGGGGAGACGTATCGCGGTTTCGACGGCGTGGCTTATCTCCGGTTTCTGACGCTGCTGGCAGCTCTCGAGCTCCCCAGTATGCAGTGCACGTGTCACATTGCTTGCACGACTTGAGGCATGGCGCTGGACACGCGAGCCGAGCATATGCATCCCAGACAAGGCTCTCGACGTCATCCGGTACTTGGTCGTCCGAGGATACTAGCGAGAACAGGCATCTGGTGCAGTGCCTGCATTGCATGCCTTACGCCCAACTACACCGTAACGCGGATGGGGCATCGCATAATAGGTCCACCTAGTAGTCTTTCACTCAAGATCCGCGTTGTAGACGCAAAGATCGATTTTAAACAGCACAAAAGAGTAATAGAAGGAAAATAAACAGAGCGAGACGGACGAGTGAAGATGATGAGTAAGGACGATGACCGAGGACGAGACATAGGTCAGGGAGCAAGAAGCAAGTTGCGCCGCAGTCGCTTACTGTCGCGTAAACATCATTCTGCTTTCACTCTCGTTCCTCCTGCTCTCGCAGAATACCAAGTTATGTAAGGATTGCCACCCGAGATCACATGTAGGGCGAACTTCACTCACACAGTAGCAGTATGTCGCAGATTCCTGTATTTCATAAAGGAGTGTAAAGGCAAGGATATATGTCGCAAATTCGTGTAGTTTATAAAGGAGTGTAAAGGGGAGGATATATATGCAGTGCTCCGGATATCATCAGTATCAATGTACAAGCGCGAACCAAGAAAATAACCGAATAAACAGACAAGAAAACAAATGCATCCCCACGGCTAATCAGCCCACTGCGGCTCGATATCCCACTTCGCAGCAGGCACATAATTCCTCAACTTCTTATTGCCATCCATAAACAGATCCTTCGCCGACATCCGCGTGCGCACGGTCCGATGCACGTTCACCCCCAGCTCAACCTGCTTCGGGATTGTCCTTCCCTTGCCTAAGTTCACCCCGCGCTGCGTCGTCCAACTGTCGTCCGCCTTTTGGTATCGCTGCTTATTTGGGAGCAGCTCGAGCGCCCACCAGAAGGACGCGAGGCGGAGCTGGTCGTAGATGGGCGTGAGCGAGTCCAGCAGGTCCTCCTCCTCCTCGTTGATGAACGGGTCCCGCGCTTTGACGGTCTCCTTGGAGTCCGTGGCAAAGTTTATCGGTTTCTCGTAGCGGCTCGCGAGCGTCCCCGGCGTATACGGGATCGGGGGCGGCCTCTTCAGCACATGCGGGTAGATCGTTGCGGGATCAATCCCCATTTCCTTGAACTTTGTCGAATGGAATAGGATCCCCGTTTGGAGAATGAAGCATTGCCTGATCATCCACCGCAGCGGGATCCTCGCGAGGCTGTGGCGCGTGCCGTTGGTGACGGAGCCGCCGCCGATGTCGCAGTGTGCGCCCGAGAACCACACCTCCTTGATGTCCGTCGGCTGCTCCACTTCTAAACCAGCGTACTTGCGCTCGAGGTCGTGTTTGGTCGATTTGCTCGCGCTCTTGGACGATTTGAGCGTGTCCCCGTTCAGCGTGCTCGTGTGGTGGAACCCCATCGTGCCCGCGCGCCGCTCGGGCGTCTTGTGCCGCGGCATGTCGCCCTTCTTCACGCCCTTTGCGTGGTCCGCCTCCGTTGGTCTGTTCCATAAATTTGCCTTGAACCGCGCCCGCCGTTCGTCCAGGCTGATCGCGTGCCTAAAGAACCGGATGTGCGAGTTCGACTTGGTAAACGGCAGCCGGTGCGGGATGATGCCCACGCTGCCGACCGTGTCCCACACGCCGACCATCTCAATATCGACGTCGATGCTGAACGTCTTTTTGAACGCGTTCGACTGCTGCCAGCCCCTCTCGTTGTCCTGCGAGTACATCTTGTACGCGAACGGTACCTGCTGGTGGTTGCACGGCGGCAGCAGCCCGATCTTGTGGATCATCCCCGCCAATGCGCGCGCAGTGTACGCGCCGCGCGAGAAGCCGAAAATGAAAATCTTGTCACCAGTTTTGTAATTTTGCATCAGAAACTCGTATCCGCCCATGATGTGCGCGTCGAGGTGGATGCCGATCATCGTGTCGAGGAGCTTTTGGTAGGAGGCGCCGATGGAGGACGCGACTTCGGGGATGGTGTAGGTGCCAATGCCGGCTTGGTAGTAGACGAGTTGTTGGGTGACATCTTCGCGCTTGAGCATGGAGAAGAATTCGACGATGTTGGAGTTCTGGGAAGGGCATTAGTGGCGTGTTGGAGGATATATGCAGAAGGAGGAAGAGGTAGAGCAGAGGGATGGAGCAAAGGCTCGGATAACGAGATAAAGCTCGCGAGAGAGGAAATAGCTCGCAAACAAAACACCCCCTCCTCGGCTAGGCTCTAAAGTGGCATCGCAGACTGCTAGTACTCACATCGCAATCAAACTGGTCCCCCGTGCCGTCAAAGCATAGCACCAAATTCCTATGGTGCACCTCGTCCGGGTCGGGGATGACATCGTCGAAACGGTTGTCGATTTGGACACCGTCCCCCGGCGCCTTCTTTTGAAACGCCTCTGTCTTGCCCGGCATGGGGGTACCAGGGGACTTCTCGCTGGGGGACTCGGCGTCCTTGATCTCGGGGTACGCATCGCGTGGGCTACTGTCGGCAGCATCCATTTGGAGGGGCTGCAACGAAGGCTTTGCGGGCCCTGGGAGGAGTCCGGGGTTGGGTGAGGGTGCCGCCATTATTCGCGTCGGGGTCGAGGTGATGACGGTTGGCGTTAATGTTCACCTTGAGGGGAGCAAGGAGAGGTTGGAAATAGGGCGTCGTCGTGTGGCATTTTATATCAGGGCTTGCTGAGCAGGATTTGAATGCAAATAGGAGACTTTTGCTGATTCTAGTAATTCACTCATATGCTTCCGAACCGAGCGTGTACCGGTGGCTTGATGGACTCCTATGGACTCAGTGATCGTTCGATCAGTTTTTATCACGAGATCTCATACCTTCCCATATCAAGTACAGTGCTTTGCATATGACTCTGGAATGTGATCATGAGGAACCCCTCGTGGTTCCACCGCATTCCATTATTACTGTACGAGTCATTATTTATTTACATATTTGGGATGCTCTTTCATTTCACCATATTTATTTGCATTCCTCATACTTACACAACGGACAATTCTATTTAGAAACCCTGTCAACAGAAATCCTTTACGGCAACCCGGGCTAGACTTCCTCTCAGACATCTCTTATCGTCCTCGCCGTGACGGATCCCTCTGAGTTTGTAACCTCTTCGTAGAACCGTTCGATCAGACTGTGGGCGAATTTACTGGGGATAGTGCCCTTTTGTCCCTTTTGTGCACTTTTGCTGCGTTAAAATAATCGTCGCCCTTTTGCGACCTTTTAACGATTTACCTGGCGCACTTTGATCCTACCAGTGTAAGCTTGCCGCTTAACAAACTGACATAACACTCCGATCCGTGCTTGTACTGCTTCGCGCGTCCTGGTGGCACCTGGTGGCACGCGGAAGTATTCCTATTTATATATATTTGTCCCGTAGAGAACCTCGAGACACTATTCCAACTCTAGCTTAGCTCTTTCTTTCCATAATCTTAGATTAGACTCTGAATACCATAAACTTGCCCTCTTTCCTTCCCTTCTCTTTCCTTCCCTTCTCTCAGTCTGACTGTGTCCTGTTAGAATCACAGGTGGCACACACAATTCACCTACTACCGCCGCCGCCGAAGCGTGAACTTTTGCGCACCATGTTCGATGTTGGTGAGTACTGAGGAACTTGATCATATCACAACTCTTGCTCGACATCCTATTGGACACCGCTATCCACTCAAAGCAATCTACCCGGCCGGCGTATCATTTCCGCCGTTGGTTCTTCTCCGAGTCAAGGCCAGTGAATGGTTTTGATTCCACACTAGTTAGCTCTATTTCACCCCGTCATTTGGGGAATTTACCCCATTCCACTGGCTAGTTAGCGTCGATCTCATCCCTGTCAATTCGAGCAAATAAGCCATGAAGTACAGTGGTTAAGTACCATGAACTTGAACATAGGGGCTGGACCTATTTCTCCCGATTTATCATGGCACTTCCTCGATCACCGGTCGCGAATTGCCGGAACGTTGAACGTCGAGGAGTCTGCGCATGTTTAAAACCGAGGGTGTGACGGAGCAGTTGCAGCTCCGAGTCAGGAGAAATCATTCACGAAGGCCCCTTTCTTTCGCTGAAGTTGAGATTGAGATTTGAAGGGTTCCGAGTAGGAAACCACCATGACTATCCAGAATCCTCCAGAATCACACGCGGATGAGGCTTATACAGAAGATGTGCTGTACACATTAACTGTAGCACTGGCTAGCAACTAGGTAACCTCACAACCATACACTACATTCTTTCTACTTCCCGAGCTTAATCGCCTGCACCGTCGCCCCCAGCATCGGCGTCAACCCTGGGTCCCCGCGCTCCATCGCCCGCTGATACGCATCCCTCTTCCCGATGCGTTGCAGGTACCGCAGTACGGCTGGCCACCCGCTCAGATCCAGGGAATAGAACCCGCGCATGGTGGTGAGGCTGAACACGGTCATGATATCCGCCAACGTCAGGTCATGTCCACACAAATACGCCGGGCCTGGTTCCGTCCCTGCTATTTGCCCCACCTCCCCTTCGACCTTGACGAGCTGCGCCTCGAGCTGGTCCAGCCCGCTCTCCAGCTTCTTCAGCACGAAAACGCGGACGGGGTTCTCGGCGGGAACTAGGCCCTCGACGCGCTTGAAGTTCATGTTGCGCGAGATCGCGCACTGGAAGGTCCCGTTCGCGAAGTTGAGCCAGTACAGGTAATCCGCGTATGCGCCCTCGCCGTCTTCCAGCGTCACCGTGAGCCGCGGCTTCTTGGTCGCCGGATCTCTGCCGTACTTGTTCACGATGAACTCGGCGATCGCTTGGCTCTCGGCGAGGACTACGGGCCCGTCTGTGATGACGGGTGCGGTACCGGCGGGGTGGAGGACCTTGAGGGAGTCGGGGGAGAGGCCGTTGTCGGGGCGGCGGGCGTGCAGGACGAGGGTGTAGATGGAGGGCGGGAGGGCGAGCTCTTCGCAGAGCCAGACGATGCGCTCGGATTGGGAGCGTTGGAGGTGGTGCACGGTGAGCATGTTGTTTTTGAGACTGGGAGTGTGTGATGGGGATGAGATGAAGGGCGAGCAGGTGAAAGAATTTAGAAACGCTGATTCGAGTCTCGTCAATCGGATCCGGGGATGTCGCACGCTGACGTCACGAGCGTCGGGGTCGCCGGCCTCAACTTGAACACATAACCACTTTTGAATGGACGATACGAATTGTATACGCATCTATGTGTATCACATATTGATATAATGTCCTGATCGGGTCGACTTTGTAGTTCCGTCGCGGCGCAGTCTCGGTTTTTGCTGTAAGTCGTCGACATAGCTGGGAGAGGAATATGTTCTTCCAGGCTCGAGAAAGTTCGCATTCGCCCCTTTCTCCTGCAGTAGCCTCGCAATTCCTGTATGGCGCGTACATTTCAATGCGGTAGCAAGTGCGGCTTGTCCAATAATGCCTTTGGGGTCGGGTAATCGCATCAATAGCAGGCCAACTACTTTCTCGTGGCCTTTTTGCGATGCGAATTCCAATGCGCTAGCCAGTGCGGCTTGTCCGGTATTGTTGTTATGGTCCGGCGCTCGCGTCAATAGCAAGCGTACAACTTTTTCGTGGCCATTTTTCGATGCGTATCCCAAGGCGCACGCCCAGTCCCGTCCTTCATCGTTAGAGTGAGCATCTTTCTCCAGCAATAAGCTCACGACTGCTGCATGACCGCGATGCGATGCATTTTGCAGCGCAGTCCCCATTATACCCCTTCGGCCACTGGTGTTGATGTGCTTACTCAGCAGCAACCTCACGATCCCTTCATGGCCCCGAAACGACGCATATTGCAATGCCGTCGGAAGGTCTTCATTCCCAGCATTTGGGTCGGCGCCCTTCTCCAGAAGGAGTTTTACGGTTCTCTCGGATCCCTTTTCGCATGCATGTTGTAAGCCTGTCGCAAGTTCGCCTCGTAGGATGGCATCTGCGCCTGTCTGTAGGAGAAGTCTAGTGATGGTCTTGTCGTCGCCTCCCTGCGATGCCTTGTGAAGTATATCGGCGAGACATTTGCTTTTCCACTGAGAGTCGGAAGGCGCCTTGAGCAGCATGTCCACAATATCGCTGTGCCCAAGGGTGAATGCCGCTTTCAAAGCACCACTCAAATCTTCGTCGCCGCATGCTCCGTGGTCGAGTAGCTCTTTCACGACTACCGCGTGAGCTTGGCTTGCCGCTGCCAACAAGGCACTGTCGTAGAGTTTCCCTTTGATATTGACGTCTGCGTTCGCCTTGAGAAGTCGGCAAACAGTCCCCTCCAGTCCAAGCAGCGATGCGTAATAAAGAGGTGAGGGAATGTCGATAGGAGTTTTCTCCAGATGTGTTTTGCTCCGTGTCCATCTGCGATCATCTACATCGTGCAGTCGCACCCAGTTATTGAATGAAGGCTTGGGGGAGAGGAAGAAATCTGATAGCATCGATTGAAGTTCGACGTCAACAATGATACATTCCTTGACATGAGAGGTCCAGTGCTCGGCCGCGTATATATAGAGCTAGAGGGAAAGACGCAATGGTTTTCGTAGTCAGCGATTCGAAAGTACCAAGATGAAGAAGGTACGCAAGGCATGTCTGCGCAATCGAAGACTGTGATAAATCGGCATTGATAGTGAAGTAGGCCGCGGCGCTACTGGAAAGTCGCTCGGAGATGAGATATTCTTTGACAGTGATGTGTGAGAGCTTGATGATTCCTGGATGCGGTATCAATTAATACGGAACCAGGAAGATATATGATGTTCGGCACCTTCAAATTCAGTCACCAAGCCAGAACACACGGTCAGAGCAACTCTGGAACTGAAGTATTTTTTGGCACGCTTGTAACGTGGCCCTCCCTTGCGCTGATAGTCCATAGCGACCACTTCAGCGAGCTCGTCCAGTTTTATCGGGCGGGCAGCGAATATTAACCAAAAAAAGGAATCTCTTGAGGTGCTCTGGGCGATCGCTTCTAGTTAGAAGTCTCTCGTAAATTTCCTCCAAACCAGTCGGAAGGGATTGTAGCTGTTGCATCAGCTCCTCTTCAGTATCGCATCGGGATAGCTCTGCCATCTGCATGGCCACCAACCGGAACCTGGACGGATATCATTAGGCGGCATCTCAGAAGCACTGGTAGTTCCAAGGTAGTATTCACATACATTCCGCCTGCACGTTCCATCAATGCGCACTTTACTGACTTTCGGGTGTCCTCGTCCCAATCAGGAATGTTCGATATCTGCTTGTCGACGAACGCCCCGATGTCATTGTCGACGTTTGACCGGTGAGCCGCAAAATACACGGAATCCAGATCTCGGACTTCCGAGAGTAGGTGGTCCTCAATATCCCGCTCTTGTCGGCTAGAGAGCAGAATATGGACCTTGTTCCCATTCCAGTGCGAGATGTCCTTGATCCAGGCAAGAAGCTCAGGCCTCTCGGTGTTGCACTCATCGAGTGCGTCTATGATAATGTAGACGTGCGAAAAGCCACTGACTATGCTCAGGAGAGTGTCCTGAAGATCGGCAAGGGATGGGGATGGTTTCGTTTGCGTTGTGGTATCGGGAATTGTACCACCTTGCTGCACAAGCGGGAGAATCAGCGAGCGGATAAGGCCGTCGTGGGAGGAGAGACCCTCTTCTCCGCTGCGACTATCGAAGAAAAAGTATGCATATGCCGATTCCTCGGCATAGCTACAATGCCGTTCGATGATGTCAACGGCTGCTGCACTTAATATAGAGAATACCATGAGCACGTGAGACTCTGTGTACGAGATTTTGAATAAAACTGACCATATGACGGTTTTTCCACATCCGGCTGCGCTATCTATGAGTTGAGGCTCACAACGTTATAAAGAAGCCACTCACATTCCCCACACAGCCAGAGAATGTAAGAGGGGTACGTTTTCCAATTCCCGAACTGTCTTTTGTCGAACAGCCAACTGCCGGTGAGCGTATGGTGTTTTTTAAGCGCTGCATGATAACTATTGGAGCTGTCTGGTGCAGCTAGCCATCGCTTGACCACTTCAACTCTGTCTGAGTTCAGGTGCACTGTAACATCGCCATTGATCATGGGACCGTTGACATTGGTGACTTTTGCCCTGCCCGATGCGCTGGTCGTAGTAAAAGACTTTACGACTCATTGTAAGAGACGATATATCATAAACCGGCTGGAAGGACACATGCCGGAGTGTGATTACGATTCGTAGAGTCCCGTCTCTTCGTATTTCGAGTGTATGTGTCTGCAGAGCTCGCCGCACGACTTCTCTTTCTCCCGGTGCTCATTCCTGTGGTTTGGTAAATTCAAAATGGATAGGAAGGAGGGGAGGAGGATATGAATGAAGGAACGAACGAATGAACAAATTGAACTGAAGTACCTCCACACCAGCACAGCATGGAGGCATCGAGGGGCACCTTGCACGAGGCATTACATACAATTGTACAGCTTGCCGCTCGAGTTAGCGCTGGGTGATACACTGATACTGTGACGTCGACGGGTCTCGTAGGTTTTGCTTGAGCCTTGTGAGCTCCGAGCCGGGACATAGATTAAGTATGCCAAGGTTAAAGTAATAGAAACACTGAAGAGAATGCTTGCATGTGGTCCCACTGTTCATAGCCCTGATGCTCAGCGTTGGTTTGGACTTGCTTGAGCAAGAGTGAGTCCGAGTCCTTGTTCAAGTTGAAGGCCACGATCGGTCACAGCCGCCGTCACCGCTTCAACGCCGCGTGTCCGACGGTGGCGACCGATGTGGCTGTACATGGTCAAAATACAACAAGTATTTATTGCGCTTTCTGAAGTTCACAACCGTGGTATCATGATCAGTAATAGTTGTGGCTATGACGATGGTTATTGTTTTCTTTTCAGGCTTTCTCGACGACGGCCGGGCTCAGCTCGAAAGCCGACTTCCAGCCATCGTTACGGCTTTCACCAATGTCACAGTAAACAATAATCGATACTTGATCAAGATATATATAAAAGAGCTGTAAAGCCCGCGAGAGATCTGAAATATATGAACAGTTGTCAAGGAAAGCTGTATCTTGAAGACGGTTGTTCTGATTATTGAGGATCCCGACGAATACTACTTGTTGCCTCTTCAGGGCATATTACTGAAACATTGCGTCCTGGTACGCCCACGATTGCTCTTCGCATTGAGTCATTTTGCGTTTGTGCCGCTTGTATCGATGCGAATTCGGAGAATTTTATGAAAAACGGGAAGACTGGTGAAGAGGACACAGTGGTGAAGGCTAATGAGGGAGAAATGCGGGTTTGGTTGGGGCTCCATTACCTTAGGAATCTGGTGGGGGATGTGGCGGCTGTTGTCTGTTTTGCTGGGGGGCTAGGGTATGCAGCTCTGAGGGTCCCTACTCACGAAGTCAGTCGGAAGGTGAGCAGCTTGTGATAGATCACAGCATGTTGTATAGTATTCCAGTTATAAGCCTCGGGTTTCCGGGAGGCGTGGACGGTCCGGGCTTGCTATCTAAATAGCTGGATGGTATTCATTTGTAACGCGGTTGAAGCTGGCTGACGATTGCCACCCGACGTCACGTGTACTATAGGACGGACTCGACTCAGGACTGGGGCTCGTGCAGCAGCAATATGTCAGATTCGTGTAAATTACAAAGGAGTGTAAGTGATAGGATATATATTTAATGCTCTGGATATTATTAGTATACATTGTACAAGTGCGAACCAAGAAAATAATGGAGTAAAAAGCAAGAAAAAAGACAAGAAATCGAATTCATCCCCGTGGTTAATCAATCCACTGCGGCTCGACATCCCACTTTGCAGCAGGTACATAATTTCTTAACTTCTTATGCCCATCCAGAAATAGATCTGTCGCTGACATCCGCGTATGCACGGTCCTATGCACGTTCACCCCCAGCTCAACTTGCTTCGGGATTGTCCTGCCCTTGCCAAAGTTCACCCCGCGCTTCGTCGTCCAGCTGTCGTCCGCTTTTTGGTACCGCTGCCTGTTCGGGAGAAACTCGAGCGCCCACCAGAAGGAGGCGATGCGGAGTTGGTCGTAGATGGGCGTGAGCGAGTCCAGCAGGTCCTCCTCCTCCTCGTTGATGAACGGGTCCCGCACTTTGACGGTCTCCTTGTAGTCCTTGGCAAAGTTTATCGGCTTCGCGTAGCGGGTCGCGAGCGTCCCCGGCGTGTACAGGATGGGCGGAGGCCTCTCCAGCACACGCGGATAGATCGTCGCGGGATCAATCCCCACTTCCTTGAACTTTGTGGAATGGAAGAGGATGCCCGTCTTGAGGATGAAGCACTGCCTGATCATCCACCGCAGCGGGATCCGCGCGAGGCAGTGGCGCGTGCCGTTGGCGACGGAGCCGCCGCCGACGTCGCAGTGCGCGCCCAAGAACCACACCTCCTCGATGTCCGTCGGCTGCTCCACGTCTGGGTCGGTGTACTTGCGCTCGAGTTCGTCTCGGGCCGTTTTGCTCATGCTTTTGCCCGACTTGAGCGTGTCCCCGTTCGTCGTGCTCGCGTGGCGGAACCCCAGCGTGCCCGAACGATGCTCGGGCGACTTGTGCCGCGGCATGTCGCCCTTCTTCACGCCTTTCGCATGGTCCTCCTCCGTCGGCCTGTTCCACAGGTTCGCTTTGAACCGCGCGCGCCGCTCGTCCAGGCTGATCGCGTGCCTGAAGAACCGGATGTGCGAGTTCGACTTGGTGAACGGCAGCCGGCGCGGGATGATGCCCACACTGCCGACCGTGTCCCACACGCCGACCATCTCGATGTCGACGTCGATGCTGAACGTCTTTTTGAACGCGTTCGACTGCCGCCAGCCCTGCTCGTCATCCTGCTTGTACATCCTGTACGCGAACGGCACCTGCTGGTGGTTGCACGGCGGCAGCAGTCCGATCTTGTGAATCATCCCGGCTAATGCGCGCGCGGTGTACGCGCCGCGCGAGAAGCCGAAGATGAATATCTTGTCGCCAGATTTGTAATTCTGCATCAGAAACTCGTATCCGCCCATGATGTGCGCGTGGAGGTTGATGCCAATCATGGTATCAAAAAGCTTCTGGATGGAGGCGCTGATAGGGGACGCGATTTCGGGGATGGTGTAGGTGCCGATGCCGGCTTGGTAGTAGACGAGTTGTTGGGTGACGTCTTCGCGCTTGAGCATGGAGAAGAATTCGACGATGTTGGAGTTCTGGGGAGGGCATGGGCGTTAGTGGCGTTTTGGAGGATATATGAAGACGGAGGAAGGGATAGGGAGAAAAAGCTCGCATGTAAGACACAGCTCGCAAGCTCGTGGAAGAAGAAACAGCTTGCTCTGTACGCAGCGAAAGATGACACTTGCGTAGAAGATAAAGCTCGCAAGCTTGCGGAATCCAAGATAGCGGGCAAATACCAAGACACTTCCTTTGCCCAGGTTCGAAACTCGCATCGCAGACTGCTGGCACTCACATCGCCATCAAACTGGTCCCCCGTGCCGTCAAAACACAGGACCAAATTCCTATGGTGCACCTCGTCCGGGTGGGGAATGACATCGTCGAAACGGTTATCGATTCGGACTCCGTGCCCCGGCGCCCTCTTTTTACGTGCCCCCGTCTTTTCCGGCAGAGGTGTACCAAGGGATTCCTGGGTGGGGGACTCATTGTCCTTGATCTCGGGGTACGCATCGTCTGGGTTAGTGCTGACAGCCTCGGTTCGGAGGGGTCGCAGGGACGGCTTTGCGGGCCCTGGGAGAAGTGCGGGGTTGGGTGAGGGTGCCGCCATCAATATTGTGCGCGTCGGGGTCGTGGTGAAGGTTGGCGTTAAGGTTGACCTTGAGGGGAGCAAGGGGAGGTGGGAGATTGGGCCTCGTAGTGTTTCATTTTATACCAGGGCTTCATGATCAGTGTTTTCCACGAGCACATACACGATGTGATTACAACTGCCGTTTCGAGGACTGAACAAGGGCGGAAGGTGCAGCATACCGTGGCGCTGACCCAAGGCTGAGCATAAATTAACTGATTGTGGTCACCACCTGGGCTACTAACCATACTTGGCCAATGATTTCAGCCGGGCCGATAGCCCCGGCTGCCTCCAAGCTGCCTCAAGGCGTCCGACGAGGCACATTTATTGACTTGAAGCAGCCACAATCTGTAACCCATTGGATCTTATAGCAAATGGTGGTGATAACATAAAGCTCATATATTGACCGCAGTACAATTGTAGGCATGCCAAAATTACAGCAAGTAAAAACATATTGAACACTTTCATTACGCAGCCCTGCTCTAATAGAGGGGGCCATAGTTGACGTATCTGCACGCAGCAGCCGGACGTATCAGTCGTTAACGTTTCTAGGTATACAAAGACCATACATATATCGATGCGTCTAGATGCGCCGCCTTTCGGCCCCCTAATGAATGAGAACTTGCCTCTTCGGTGTGCATGCCCAAAAGTATCGTCCATGTGGTGATGGACAGAGGGAAGCGATGTAACAGGACGGACGGATCGTATGATAATGTCGACGGTAAGCCCGGTTGTGCAAAAAATGATAGGGGAGAGCGGTTTCAGCGGTGTGTAGGTCAGAGCGACAATCCGTTCCAGCGTGGTGGCAAGATCCTCAGGATTAGAGTGAGCACGGTTGCTCCGCATTTGTGGTCTTTGAAGTATATCCCACTAAATGTGGACCTGGAATCCCAGGTCAAGTGTGGGTCAATAATGTGTTGGCATAGTGTGGTAGGGGTTGACTTCAGCAAAACACACGGGCGTCCGTCTCGACCGTCGTCAACCGAGTCAGCACTTGAGATCTTGAGAGCTCATACGCCTCGCTCGCTCGCAGCTCAATATTCAATGTTTGCAAGTGAGTATCTGGGATTCAGCGTGGGACGACCAACTTGAAGCGATGACGCTACGGGTTAGTTGAGCATTCAGATCTTATTCACTTGTGAAAGGCGAAAGGCGCGCCGCACGTCCTTGCACCCACGCCCATATAGTACCACCCATCGTGATCGCGCATCGCTTCCCCAGCTCCTCGTTGCACAGCAGTGTGCGGCGAGATATTGGGCAAAGTACGGACTTAGCAATGCAGGCCATTGTGCGATCAGACGCTCCATCCTCCGGCCATTATTGAATAGGCGTCGCAGTTTAGTGGCATTGATCTTATCCGCTGTTAGACGAATGCTATCGTGCGCGGACAGCGAGCTTGAGCGGTTAGATGCCAAGGCTTAAGCGAGGACTAAGCAACAGGTTAAGTGGGTACAGACATACGTACAAGTTTAATTAAATGGCTAAGACACAGCTCCAGGACTGCATTAGGAGGCGCTTGAAGATCTTGCTCATTTGGTCTTGCTCGTGCTGGGTTGACAGCGATGAGTGTTGTGTTTGAAGTTGGTGAGGAGAACTGGAGAAATGGACTCCGATTCGGAGGAAGAGGTTCATATCGCAACGGCATGCTACGGCATGACTCGTATTACTGTAAGTAGCCCGATCAAACTGATCGAAAGGTTCTGTCTCCGTGGCTTCTAGCCATTCAGCCGTCTTCGTTGTCTGCGCTGTCACGGTCGCGTCGTAGCCACAGGCTGAGCCTCAGCACCGCGCCACCATCGTCCTCGACGCGTAAGATAACCAGCACATCCTTTTGCCATTAATGTGATTGCACGCGATTTGCCCTGAAATGTTATGGGCGCGTGGAGTCCATCAAGGCACCCGGGACGCTGCTCGGTTCGGAAGCAAACGAGTGGATAATTACTGTGTTGGATCGGCATATCTAGTGTCCCATCAAACCGCCCATTGAAAAACTGCAATGCCTAATATAAAATGCCGGACCACGAGGCTCTACCACTCACCTCTCCTTGCTCCCCTCAAGGTAAACATTAACGCCAGCCGTCATCACCACGACCCCGACACGTACAATGGCGGCACCCTCACCTAACCCCGCACTCCTCCCAGGGCCCGCAAAGCCTTCGTTGCGTCCCATCCAAACCGAGGCTACCAACCCTAACCCAAACGATGCGTACCCCGAGATCAAGGACACCGAGTCTCCTACCCAGGAGTCCTCTGGTTCGTCTCTGCTGGGCAGGGCAGAGTCGACTCAAAAGAGGGCACCGGGGCACGGAGTCCGTATCAGCGAACGTTTCGACGATGTCATTCCCCACCCAGACGAGGTGCACCATAGGAATTTAGTGCTGTGCTTTGACGGCACGGGGGACCAGTTTGATGGCGATGTGAGTACCAGCAGTCTGCGATGCGACTTTCGAACCTGGGCCAAGGATGTGGCTTGGTGTTTTCGCGTGATTTCTGATTCCGCAAGCTTGCGAGCTATATCTTCGCGAGTCTGCCAGCCAACTGGCGGGTATCATCTTTCGCTGCGAGCAGAGTGCGCTTTCTCTTCTTTTGCGAGCTTGCGAGCTGTGTCTCCTATGCGAGCCTCTGCTGAGTGCTCCCTGTCTCTTCCTTCGTCTTCGTATATCCGCCAAAACGCCGCTAACGCCATTCCCAGAACTCCAACATCGTCGAATTCTTCTCCATGCTCAAGCGCGAAGATGTCACCCAACAACTCGTTTACTACCAAGCCGGCATCGGCACCTACACCATCCCCGAAGTCGCGTCCTCCATCGGCGCCTCCTACCAAAAGCTCCTCGACACGATGATCGGCATCCACCTCGACGCGCACATCATGGGCGGCTACGAGTTCCTGATGCAGAACTACAAAGCCGGCGACAAGATATTCATCTTCGGCTTCTCGCGCGGCGCGTACACCGCGCGTGCATTGGCGGGGATGATCCACAAGATCGGGCTGCTGCCGCCATGCAACCACCAGCAGGTGCCGTTCGCGTACAAGATGTACACGCAGGACGACGAGCAGGGCTGGCAGCAGTCGAATGCGTTCAAGAAGACGTTCGGCATCGACGTCGACATCGAGATGGTCGGCGTGTGGGACACGGTCGGCAGCGTGGGCATCGTCCCGCGCCGGCTGCCGTTCACCAAGTCGAACTCGCACATCCGGTTCTTCAGGCACGCGATCAGCCTCGACGAGCGGCGCGCGCGGTTCAAGGCGAACTTGTGGAACAGGCCGACGGAGGAGGACCACGCGACGGGCGTGAAGAAGGGCGAGATGCCGCGGCACAAGACGCCCGAGCGGCGCGCGGGCACGATGGGGCTCCACCACTCGAGCACGATGAACGGGGACACGCTCAGGTCGGGCAAGAGCATGAGCAGATCGGCCCGAGACGAACTCGAGCGCAAGTACACCGACCCGGACGTGGAGCAGCCGACGGACATCGAGGAGGTGTGGTTCTCGGGCGCGCACTGCGACGTCGGCGGCGGCTCCGTCGCCAACGGCACGCGCCACTGCCTCGCGCGCATCCCGCTGCGGTGGATGATCAGGCAGTGCTTCATCCTCAAGACGGGCATCCTCTTCCATTCGACAAAGTTCAAGGAGGTGGGGATCGATCCCGCGACGATCTACCCGCATGTGCTGAAGAGGCCTCCCCCCATCCTATACACGCCGGGGACGCTCGCGACCCGCTACGCGCAACCGATAAACTTTGCCAAGGACTACAAGGAGACTGTCAAAATACGGGACCCGTTCATCAACGAGGAGGAGGAGGACCTGCTGGACTCGCTCACGCCCATCTACGACCAGCTCCGCCTCGCGTCCTTCTGGTGGGCGCTCGAGATGCTCCCGAACAGGCAGCGGTACCAGAAGGCGGACGATTCCTGGACGACGAAGCGCGGGGTGAACTTTGGGAAGGGCAGGACGATCCCGAAGCAGGTTGAGCTGGGAGTGAATGTGCATCGGACCGTGCATACGCGGATGTCGGCGACAGACCTGTTTATGGATGGCAATAAGAAGTTGAGGACTTATGTGCCTGCTGCAAAGTGGGATATCGAGCCGCAGTGGGTTGATTAGCGGGGAGAATTAGTTGGTTTTCTTGTTTTTTTTTGGTAATTTTTTTTGGATTCGCACTTGCACATTGATGATATCCGGAGCATTGCATATATATCCTCTCCTTTACACTCCTTTATAAATTAAAACAATCTGTGACATGCTGCTACTGCGCGAGTCAAGTAAGCCCTCGGGCTACACGTGACGTCGGGTGGCAATCCTCAACCACCTTTCAAGTGCATACAATCAAGATGACTACAACTCAACACCACCTCTGCTATGTATTTGAACGCACAATACCCGTAAGGTGAGGATCCGTCTGACTTTTCTCGTGGCAACTTACTGAACGTTTTGTTTTTAGGTGGTCACTGCAGTCCTATCCGTCGACATTTATTCTTCCACCAAAAGCTCCAAATCACAGTACACCCATTGGTTTGCCATCTAAATTTTAAAATAGCGCTCTGAACCATAAGTAGGCCCTTCCGAATCAACCGAATACACAAACTTGGAATGTCGTTATATAATTGGAAACCAGTCTCCTCCTCCGGATTCGGAACTCTCGCAAGACGAACCGGTGCAAACACGGAAATCGGGACTTGATATCGTGTGCATCGCTGGTTATTTAACGGATGTCTGGATTCGGTATTACAGCTGCAGATGTAGACGCACGGAAAAGAAGGAGCCGCGGAATGACAACAGTAAGACCAGAGAGGGTCCGCCGAATGCCATGGGGTTTGGGGTGAAGAAGTCTCGTCCCAGCCTGAAGATTCCCTTGTTTATCGGCCGGCCTTCTGCCCTGTCAATCCCGCGCTGATATGCGCGTGTCCTATGGATACGACTCGTACGAGGGCGAGCGAGGTGTCGGGACGCGTCGACGTTCGAAATTAATTAACAGAAAGGGGTGAAGCCGGATTTGATGATTATTTTAAACTCCGCGCGCAGCCTGGCAGTGGCAGTGCCGGGCTGCTATGTTTTGCAGCAACTGTGTCCTGTGCGCGAAATTGTATGTATGTATACCCCGCAAACTTCACTCTACTCTGCTACGCTGCATACTCAGCGAGCGAAGAGCGCAGTGATCTGGCATCCAATCTGGCTCGCATACGGGAACAGCTCTGTGCACAACTCCCCAAGTCCCGCAGACGGCGCTCTTCAACCATTACAAGACACCGATGGATCATAGTGAATTTAAACAATTTGTCTGGGAATCTGTTTCGGAGTGGTAAGACCGTTATGCTATGATTTATTTTACATCAGTATATGCCAGTATATGCCAAGCATGTGCTCATGGAGAGGGTGTTGCATCTTTGCGCCACATTTGTTCAACATTGTAGTTCTTTCTATCCCGCTGATTGGAGTGAATGGCAACTGGCACATCAAATTGATATCTATGCCATGTAGACCAGTTCATGAGCACTGGTGGCGAGCGTTGCATCCGGCAAGATAGTAGGCAGACTTACCATACACTTATTTCCCAACGCTCCCTATGCCCATGTCCAATACATATTCCTCTCTCCCAATCCTCTTCATCTCCTCAACCACTTCTCCCACCTTCTCAAACTCCGTCCACCCACCCTTTTCAGAGCCGGATGCCCCTGGTTGCCCACCAGAGACATCTTCGACAAACCGTACCCGCAGTGCGAGCCACTGCATAGCCTTCACGCTCCCCACAAATTCCTCGACGCTCTCGCGTGCTCCCTCGGCATAAATTATGCCGGGATAGCCCACCTTAGCGAAGCCTGTGATGTAAAGGTCCGAGGACCACTGCTGTAGTGAGCGTCGCTTTTGTGGAGATATCAGATGATGCGAGGTCAGAAGAGCATGGCAACGAGGCGAAGGTTCGAGTTGTGGGCCCCGAGACTCGCTTGCGGGACCGTCGACACGGGCTCCCGGCGTGGAGTTCGCATTGTCGAACTCTGCGTGGAGCAGGGCCAGGAGGTGGGTGGATACCAACTCGTACGCCATATACCTGACCATGATTAACGAGCCGGTCGTCCGTTAATTAGAGAACGGCGTGTGTGGGCTGCAGCGCTCCATTGGAATTGCACTCACTCCTCACACCGAACAGCTTCGATTTTATCACTGACAATGTTCTGCCACCACTCCTGCTCGCTTCGCGAAACATCCCCCTTCACGAGGACAGCTGGAATGGAGCCAGATCTGGGGTAGCAACGAGGCAGCACAATCTCAAACCATGCGAGCGATCCTGGGTTATCGAGTTTGATCTGAAAGCGCGCCTCGGGAAGAGCCTCAGCAGATGCACCTGCGGTATGAGGATCAATTACAACATCTGGATAGCTGGCGAGGAGATCGACCCAGTGGAGTTGAGATTGGCTTTTAGGGTCCTCGTCCAGTAAGATCAACAACTCGCCCGGAAGGAGAGAGCATTGAATAAGTTGCAGTTCCTCCAGTTGACGGATCAATTGCAAGGTCATGAGTTGTGGTAGAGCCGAAAGGATGCGCGTGGATGGCTCCAACTTGAGAGGGAAATACTATTTTGGCGCCGGCAAGCGAGGGGCCGCAGCCCCTGACGCTGCACAAAGAAATCTAAGGTCCGAAGCAAATCTGAAATAATCCTGCATTATCAGACTAAGTAATACAGAAAGGATTCTGTTAAGGAGTGGATTGTAGTGTATGGTAATGAGCGAGCGTATAAGCTGGTGTAATGATAGGGAATATCGTGGATATAATGCGATAGTGGGTATGGGACGAGTGCCGTTGTGAATTGATCCAGAAGAAAACAAATATAAAGAGATAGAAAGGAGGTATGAAGGCTCTAAAATCCGCCCAAACACCCATCATCATCTGTGGACTGACTGAAGCCATCAGCAACAGCAAATTTGGTGCCGCGGCGGGCCAACCGAGGTCGACTCGGGCTCCTCCTCTTTTCCCTCGCCGGCGAGGGCGGATGCGGCAAGAATGATAACGCGTTGTCGAGCTTCTCTTGCGAGTCAGCGCGAGGTATAGGCGAATGGCGGGAATGTGTGGAAAATCGGATGGATACTGATGGTGACAGCGCACGATCGGATTCAGGCGGCGTAACTACCGTGGCATCCGACTCGTCTGACTCGGACGATGAGAGGTCGGGAATGAGTGGTGGGAGCGATGCAACGGCGTCTGAAGCTTCGGGCTGGCAAGCTTCGTATGCTTTTGGATGGAAGTAGCTGCCTTTGAACGGGGATGATTGGCCCTGCCGTCCGCTATCAGCCGCGGGTGTATACGTTCGGCCTCCTCGTTCTGGCAGCGCACAAGAGTTCGGCGCGATCGTTATGGGCGCACGATCATAGATGCCGGAAGAGTGTGTGGTGTGTGTTGAGACGAGAGTTGGGGTGGGGGGAAAGTGCACATGCGGGGAAAGAAGCTCGAAGCTGCAATATGCAAACGGAAGCGGTTCTGCGGTGGTGGCAGATACCTTAATGGCCTTCAAACAGGGTCTGGCAGCAGGCATAGTAGGCAACAGTAATCGCAAAGTGCGAGTAGCAAGAAATAGATGGTAGAGAAGAGAGCAGAGCAGGTGCGATGGTGATCGAAACAAAGGCCTTTGCACCGGAGCCGAGCTTTAAATCAAGAAAAGGATGGGGCTGAGTACACAGGCCACACGGTACATAACAAGTTAGTGGGGTAACACACCTTGGCTGCTCTGCTTTGTAAGTATGCCGAGCCAAAGATGTCGAGTTTGAGAAGAATGTTGGACAGTTGAATAATTCAAATTTCCGCAGCTGCCTTTAAGGCTTTATATGCACGTCCCTCAGCAGACATATATAGAGTCTGCTGCCGACTCCAAACCCCTGGAATTGGAGCTCCACGAGGACGCGCCACCACAGGGCCACCATGTATTTGGCATGTGTGTTGCAGAATCCAGATTGAGGTATATCTATCATCGGGACAGGCCGGCAAGTTGCTATAGCGGCTATGTGGAGCGGGCAATCAACCATATGTATCAAGGGTTGTAGGTTTGGTGTCGGTTTCATAACGAGGGCAGAACTGGGTCTGAGTTTTGTGTGGGTATTGTTTGGGAGGGGCTTTGGAGGTGTCCGTTGACAGCGCTTTGGATGCTGCCCGAGCCAAGCCCAGGCTTAGCGCAACCGCTAGTCGCTAGCGCAGGAACTGAGAAGCCTCACAGCGGCACTTAGGTTTGTGGACACGTGCGTAGAAGAATCTTGTTGTGGCGGTAGGCCGGCGCGCATTGATAAGGGTTCGCGAAAATCCCTTACATTCAGATAGCGATCCAATCATTTTCGAACGTTCAACCTTCCAATCAGTCGTCTCTATACCTCAATTGTGCGTTTGAGTAAGTACAGTGTGTGTAAGATACATATGCGTCCATCCAATGTCAGCCATAGCTATGCTGTTTATTATGGGGTTTCGAGATATATGCAGAATAGTAAGGGAGCAGCGATTACGAATCGCAACCGCCGCTGATGAGTTGATCATGTCTCCCATGGATTGGAGTTGAATGAAGACGATCGCGGAGGCCGGTAATTCCACGGATCCTGTTCTGCCGCATTGCCAGTAGGTGAAAGGGTGATTGAGCCGTCCGTGCTTCCGAACGATAGGCCACCAGATGATGGTGAAGTGAAGTCGGCGGGACTTGCGAACGGATTCTGATTCAGAGGGGCGTTAAAAGGGTTTCCAAACGGCGCTATTGATCCGTTTTGGTTGCCGAACGAGAGCGTTTCTGTCGACGGGGCGAATGAACGGTGACCAAACACCTGAGAGGTATCATCGGATAGCGGCTCCGCTGTCCAAGGTGCATTGTATCCACCAGTAAGAGGGGCAGGGCGGTGCGACGTAGAAGCCGACTGCAAAGACTGGGAAGGATTGGATGATATCACACGTTCCGGGTCTGCCCGGACGTCGTCAACGGACACAGAATGCTGGAATGATTTGCGTAGGTTTGCGTCGCTGGCTTCGGACGGGACCTGCAGGGATGACTTCATGACGGGCGTTGTAGCTGGTGAATATTCATGATCAAGGGGGGTTGCAGACCCAGATCGATAAGATGGAGGAGGACTGGGAGGGGCCGGATAATTAGTAGCCTGGCCGGGCGCCGGTATCTTCAGCTCTTCTGGATGCTGTTTCGCATTGCCGAGCATCTCTTTCATGGCGTTTAGGTTAAATCCTGCGTGCGTGGGTATATCACTGCTCGGGCGCTCTGGCTGGGGCTCGACAGCGCCGGATGGTGAGGTCGGGGTATCGTCATTCTCCATCCGGGGAGGAAGATCGTCATCAACAATCGGAGTCCCTGACGTTGCTTTACGACGAGAGTGACCCAACGGGGCGCTCGGCGGACGTGAGACATGCGCTGCGGGAGCGCCACTGGAAGATTTTTTCTTCCGCGAAAACCACCCTTTCTTCTGCGGAATGTCCTCATCTCTCACGACAATGCGGTCCTCTTTGAAATCAGGCTCCTATGATGTCATCAACAAATGTTAATCAATGATAGGCCAATCGCGTTAGGCTTCACGTACCTCCGGCTCATTGAAATGGTCGGACGTTACAGGAAATCCGAGTTGATCGAGGATGAGGGGTAAAAACGCGCGGTAACTCATGTGACCGGCGATCTTATCGGTGACATCGATGTTTTCCAGTCCGGGGACATTCAGAATGGGACGCAGCCCAGCGACGGTGCCCACCCCTCCACTTGTGGCACGGAATAAGTAGTTAAGAACCCAGTCGTTGCGCGCAAATCCGTTTATGAACCGTCCCGACACAACAGAGCGCGCTTCGCACCACGTTTTCGTCGAAGCTGTCAGGGTGGTACCAAGGATGATGACATCTTGCACGATGCCAAATGCCTTGTGCTTCGCCAGCTCCAGAAGCGCGTAGAAAATGACTCGTGAGCCAAGTGAGAAACCGATCAGGGTGATGGGGCGGACGCCAAGTTGACGCTGCATCAGGACATCGGCAAGAACGCTACCAGCGGCTCTCGCGCGGTCAAGGGCGTTATTCCATGGGTTATCGATCAAGTAGCCAAGCTTTGTAAGAACTAGAAGGGTCCGATTAATGTCACACTTCACATGGACAACAGAGAAATGACAGACTGATGGGCCATTGGAGCGCTGTCATAAGAGTTGCCATCAAAGTCGCATGTAAGACAGTCTGCCCAAGCTGCGAGAGGACCTCGCCGGTAAGAATCTTGAGGGCATCTCCCGTCTCGCGAATCATCTCCGGCTCCCAGAGTACACTGAAAACGTCTCCCACGATGGGATCGAGCACGCTGAAAGGCAGCCGTACATCATCATTCATCCCGGTCATGAAACTAGGCAGCTCGGTTGGATGCATATTCTGGTGAATATAAGGGAGAATGTACGTACCCAGGAACCGTCAGGATGCAGTTTACACGCTTGTTGTTGTGTAGTGGTAAGATGTCGAACGTGCGGACTTGTTGCGTGCGGTGAGCCATCCCCCGGGCCGCTATCCCTGAGCCAGTCAAGATTCCGCCGGTAGTGATGACGGCGGCACCTCCAGCTCCTGCCAAGAATCCAGTCGTCCCTCCGATGCCGATCGTCGTAAAAGCGGCACCCAGCCCAACACCAATGACGGGGGCGAGAAGACCAGCGGAGAGGCCAATAACGAGACCGCCACCTGAAAGTCATTCGTTATGGTGGAAAGTCATAAAAATCGATGTATGGGCGCACCTAGCGTTGCAAGGCCCATCATCACATATCGCTTTTTCTTCGACGCTTTATTCCGCCCGTCAACGAGATCCTGCGATTCCAACCTCTCCACTCCTTCCTGTATCTCCAGCGCCTCCGTCACGCGGCTTTCAAATTTCACTACATCTAACCAGCCAAGACCGAGTTTTGACGCCACGTTCTCCAGCAAGACCCGCGAGCGCGCATCATAGACGCTGTCGGCGATAAGGACAAGAAATAAGTCACAAAGCACGGTCCAGCGGATGTCCAATGTGACGTCTTTGTCGGCGGTAGACAGCGCGGTAGTTATGCCAGGCATTGCGGTAGTAGTTTCAGGCAAGATTTTTTCGGTAGTTTGGAAGGTAGGAGTGGTTGGCGTCCGCGGGTCTAGTACATCTGCTGGTTGCGCAAAGACGGGAGATATCTGCTCGTGACTGTCCGTTGCCTGGACCTCGGCTTGCCGGCGGGCCTCTAGAGGGTCATATTCGGGATTCGTCACAGTGCGCGTTGTCATGAGTGAGGGGACGAGGTCCATGGCCGTCACACCATGTTCCGCGAGGCTGTCTATCATCTTCTGCTCTGTTTCGTCGATCAGCCAGATCAGTCTCCCCTGATATATTAGAAAACCCACCTTGGTTTTCCAGCTCCATATGATAATATAGCCTGCCCATTATCTTCATCGCCCACAGCTCCATACTCTGCACGGCAGTCTTCAATTCCTTTCTCTTGGCGGCCTCTAGGCTGCGTGACATCTCCCGACTTGTGAGTGCGCATACACCTACGTACGCTATGCGCTGCGCCTCAGTGAGCAGGTTCTTGGTAGCCTGCATCTGACTGAGAGGCGTCATCGCCTTGTCCTCATCGAAAAGGTACTTTGTCCGCAGATGCACCTCGTCTGCATCCTCCTCCTCGTTAATCCGCAGCCGCGTGTATTCGCTTTCCTTCAGTTCGGCTTTCGATCGCCAATCCCTCCCGAGTCCATCGACATCTATCAGTTTCCCAGTTGCATTCGCCCCAGTTCCGGAGCCTCCAGCTTCTGGGTCTTTAGCAGATGCTACGTAGTGGTATTTCTTCTGATCTTCTTCGTCGAGGCCGCTGGCGAAGGCGTCTTCGCGAACGACTGGCATCTCTTGCCAGCCTTCGTCGTCGTCATCGTCGAAATCAAATGGGCTGCTATTTGGCTGGGGCAGTGATGAGGTTTTGGAGGTCATAGAGGCGTGTGCGCTGTGAGAGTGCAACGCAGCGATCAGGCAACATTAGTATTAGTCACAGGCGCCGACTTCACGGCATTCACACGCAGACATATGATTGCGCCTTTCGAGCCGCGCGATGGGCAATTGTTATCGAGTCCGGTATCTGCTATCGTTCGACCTCTCACTGTCAGTTTATCCCATCTATTTTATATCATCGACATCATCAACTCAGACTCAGACGCTTCTACCAAAGCCTTTCAATATCGACCGAAGTGGAAAGCTCGAATGCATATCAAAGAATTCCTAGAGCCATCCTGGCATGAAAAAATGCAGAGCCAGTGGAAAACAAGTGTTGTCTTTAAAATTACAAAACCGCGACCTAGAACGATATATTCTTAACGCAATATCGATATCCTGGCATCCTGGGACGCGGCGTCTTCGCCTCGAGTCATAAATCTGCCAGCGGAGACCGTTGCTAATTAATTGCCAATTATGGTGGCAATGTCGAGAGCGAGGAACTGAGTCGCCTCTCGATCAAGGAATTGCTTTTCGTCTGGGACCACGGTGCTGAGGTATTCGGCCGATGTGAAAATCTCCATGATCTTCTCGTAGCTCTCGCCCTCCAAAATCAGCAGTCCGTCCCACTTGGCGAGCGGAATAAGCTGTCCTAAGGACCCAGCGGCGGCGGCGCTTGGATGGCACTTGTGGTCTCAGTCAGCATACCATATGTATGGGTGGAATGACGTGTGGGGGAAGCACCTGCTCATATTTCAACAGATTCTTCTTCACGATTTCTTGGGAGCTGAACAGCTTCGTTCGTGAGATCCTGTCTCTTTTTCAAGAGTCCAACGAGGCGTACACGGTCGGTGCGGATAGACATGGCGCTGGCGCTGGGTATATCTACTTGGTCAGCCTTTTCTCTTTGTGCTAAAGCATTAGGCCTACCGGGATGGAGGTTGGGAAATGAAGGGGACGGTGAATGACTACAGTTTGACATATTGGACATTTTATAAGAATTTAGACATCAATTCATTGAATGATGACGCGAGAGTCTGCAGGACATCGGGCCCCGCAGTGGGGCACGGTGAGAGGTATGTCAGCTTTCTATCCACTGGGAGCTCCGTTCGCCGAAGCTCTGACCGAACCAAGGCGGAAGCAGTGGCAGGTCGGCGGTGGCAGAGCGTTATCGCCAAAGTGGCGGCATAAAGACAAAAGATGAGGCAGAGATGGATAGAACGGCCCTAGCCGATATATGATGATTGGTGCAAAGAGTGAAGCAACATAAATGTCAAAAGAGGACAGAAAAGCGAACGTGGTGTTCGAACAGTGGAGAAAGAGCTGAGTCAGGACCGAGTACTGAGACCTGAGGGAGCAGCCAGCGGTAGAAGGCGTAGCGGGCCTCTCATATCTTTGAACACTAGATGACAAGCCTTGAAGGTTGAAGGGGCTTGGTAAATATCGGGTTAGATAAAATCATAGCGGTAAATGTCTTACCAGCCCAGAGCAGATAGTCACCCAGACGGCGTTCTGGTACGATAGAATGCCAGCCCCGGTGAGCTCATTTGTAATATATGTCCTGCGCGTCCAGCAGTCTGCACATGCTGACTACCGATTAATGACATGCACAAGGGAGTCCGATAATCCACGGCCGATAGCAGATCGCAAGAAGTGTTGAAACTTGAAAGGCCCAATAACGCCAGTAGAAATCTTCGACTTACGATATTTTGCCGGCCACGCCCTGGGCCAGTGGGCCAAGTCACCACTTTTGCAGCTATTCCTGTTGATATTGACATCAACCGTGCCGACAGGGCAGTCGATGAGCGTTCTGGCGGTACAAGTGATTACCCGGTGAAGAGGTATTAGAAGTTGTTTGGTTTGTTGATATTGTGGCTGAAAGACTACAGTGCACAATTGAATATGAATGCTCAGCCATGATGGTATTACTACTATCACCCTCCACTCTTGTTAAGCGTGCTGGTTTCAGGAAATGTTTAGGAGCGTGCGTTCAAATTACCCACCAATTATAAAATTACAATGGTTGCCCATGTAATGTCAAGAAATATGTACAGTAAGGATAATAAGTTGTAGAAGTTACTAGTACATGATAAGATAACGAATATAATGGGAAGGTCTATAGAAAGTAAACTGTTCAGGAGAAGAAGAAACACCACAGTCTGGCAGGGGGACACGAGGAAGTTAAGAAAATAACCACGGAAAAGAAGTACCAGCCGGCAGCGGGTGGCAGACATATCTGAAGTACAAACAAATTGAATGAAACTTCACGCTGATTGGAGACGCTTTCCATTCCCATCGAGACCGAACACTAAAAGCTTTGTTAGATGACAACAGCGCAGAAGACAGGCGAGGAAGCGTACAATTTGCAAGCTCTCGGACGCTCAGACCTGCAAATGAAGTGAATAAGTACATCAGCCTGCATTCCTCATGCCAATAAAGAAAGAAAGGAGCTCACGACCAAGTTTCTTGCCCGTGCCTTCACCGAGCGAGCCATCTGCTATTGCTTTCTACACACGCACAAGCTCAGCATCAGCGCGATAGATCCTCTGAAACGTAGCTAGCTCACCTTGCGTTCTTGCATGACCAGCACCCGATCCTCTGCGGTGTCGGCGATGACTAGTCGTTCGACAAAGACGTTGCGCTGCTGCCCGAGACGGTGAACACGGTCAAAGGCCTGACTATGAACAGCAGCAAATAGGTCAGCGAGGGATATTGGACTTTTGTGTAGTTTACTAACGCTTCGACAGCCTCGCTCCATCCCAGATCCAGCGAAATCACGCGGTTAGCGCGGGTCAAATTCAAGCCTGTGTCCAATATTCGAATCAGTGTGATGATCATGCAACCCCAAGGCGGATAGAACTGACCGACACCTCCGCACTTGAGCGACATCAGCATGACCTGCGCTTTATCTTTGGCCATGAATACTCGAACGGCGGCGTCCCGCTTTGGGCGCGACATGTCACCTTGATATCTATTAAACGACCAATTAGAAAGCGCACATGATGCAACGATTTAGAGGCAAGAGCTGACTTGACGTGGAGGAAGCCATTCTCCGTCAGATAGTTGGAGACGAGTTGGAGGCATTGCGTCCATTGTGAGATGATGAGCGTCTGCCGAAACACAATAAGAACCAGCTGAGGTGGAGAATATATCAATCAAGATAAACGAACCTTCTCGTCCGGATGCTCTTCAGCCCACTGAATGAGCAAATCCATCATGCGCTAGCACAAGGACGCGTTATTACAAAACTTCGTCTCTAGGACGTTGAACTCACCTTCATTTTCGTCGAAGGTAGAAAGCTCGGCAGCATCTGGACGTCTTCATCCTCCTTGGGGTCAGACCTCATTCTCCGACCGTGAATGATGTCTTCGTCTTCTTCGTCGATCTCCGAATCAGATTCCACCATCGCGAATGCCCTTCTTTTGCCTAGCCTCTTCTTTTGGGCTTGCTGGATATTCTTGTCTTCTTCGTCTTCATCGCTGTGCACAATAAAGTCGTCCATATCACTGTCGGCTTCACCTTCCGAGTCGTCCTCAGAGTCTACGATACGACCGCGGCGCAAGCGCTTGGGTCTGGCCTTGCCCTTCCCTTTACCGATGGTCTTGACGTCGTCGGCGTCTTCGAGTATATCAGACAAACCGGGCTTAACATCTTCGTCCTCGTCCTTGACCAAGTTGGGATAGAGGTCGGCCTCTGTAGGTTCGAAAGCCAGGCGAGGAAAGAGAAAATCTGCCGATACGGGCGAGCGACAAGATGGGCCTATACACATGTTAGAGGAGGTTTACATGATGTTACGAATTACACACAAGGCCGCTCCTTAGCTTTGTACATGTTAGGTTCGTTGGCGTCTTGAGCTGGCGCTGGCCCGTCAACGACACTCGCTGCCAAAAGGGTAAGATTTCCATCACAATTACTGTACACGAATGCTGGAACTGACTGATGCAGTACTTGCAGAAGGTGTGGGCGCATGCCGTTACTGTGGCATCCGTGAAGACGTCCATGCATATTGGACACTGCAAGAGACCGGGGATGAGCTGGGCCCTACATCTGAAGGGAATGGAAAACTCACATCTTCGTCTTCAATCACGGCATCAACGCTGGCTTTTTCGGCCTCCATTCGACGCAATGTCAACTCCTTAAGCTTGAATTTCATTTTGGCGACGAATTCTGGGCCGACCAAGGCAGCAGCGCGATTGAGTTCTCCACGAGTGGCAGGCGACAGGGTCTCATCCAAGTCTTCCACGCCTGCCAAAGCAACACCATTTTCTTGTATAAGTGCAGGATGAGAGCAAATCTGTCGAAGGCGAAGGAGTAGAACAAGAACTACGCGACCGGTGATCAATTGCATATCTAGAGCGATACACTAAAAGGAGTGAGTACCTTGATGATAGTTCTTCAAGACAGTTCCCGCCCGCAAGAAGTTGTTGAATTTTTCTTGCGATCGAGTTTCGACCTGTGACACAAAGGTTAACGAGAATTCCTATCGTGAAAATCTAGATGTACCATTTGATAGATGGCCCGCTCCTCCTCTGTAAATTCCAATTTTTGAAGCGTGACTGTCTTGTCAGGCAGCTCGATAAGACGTTTCCCATCCAATTGAGAATCTTTCTTGCGCCGGAGAAGCACCAATTTGAAGATGGTTTGGAGTTTGTTGGTAGCAAGAGTTGGATTCCTCTTCTCATATCTTGCGCTAAAATCGGGAATCGTGTCAACGAAATCCAACAAACCGACCTGAAATGAGCTCACATTTGTTCGTTGAAGTACTGCCAATCATCTACACAAGGTGTCAGCAATGGGGGGGTCACGATAAAGCATGTCCTTACACCATGGCCTGATCTTCAGAAATCTATGAATAACAGTCAATATCGCGACGGTGGCGACTAATAGAGACACACACCTCAGCAGGGAGTAGGCGTCGGATATGGCGTTGGTGATCGGAGTGCTATAGACTATATAAGGTGCGGAAGCGACAGAGGACACTCATGGTCATACCCTGTCAAGCACCACCGATATTTCGCATCAAGGTCGGTCACAGCACGCGCGGTACCTATAAGTCAAGTTGAGAAATCGAAGGAGAATACTGTTGTTCCTGACACTTACGGGTTCGCTTGTTCCTGAGATTTTGGGCTACGCAGAAGCTGTCAGCAAAAGACCCTGCTTAGAACGCCAGGAACCCACCTTCGTCACATATGACGCGGTACCACTTTGAACAATATCGTCAGTGCCATATATACCTGAAAGCATGCTGAGGTTACCTTCATCCTGAATAATAATCCTCCTGTAGAATATGGGTTTGAGCTCATGGACTAGCAATCCCAAAACGCAACGTACGCTGTTTCTGCTTCTTATCAGGCTTTATGTTGTCGTCTGAGTCTGTTTCGATGAAATCATTCTTCTTAGCCTTCTTCTTCTTAGCCTTCTCTTCGTTCTCGTAGTCGGGCCATTCGAGAGCCATAGTCGAATATGTGGTCAGCACGACATCGTATTTCACAAGCTCCGATATCTTCTTTGCTTTCCTTGCCCCTGCAAGTAGTCAAGATATCAGGGAAACTGCCAGACACACTCAAGACACAACTGACCGTGATATATGTAGCAAGTTAACGCGTCGTTCGTCTTCGTCTCTATCTCTAGTTTCCACTGCATTTTTTGTCAGGATAATTCTCAATAAGACGGCGAGAGCGCTCACCTGGTCTAGAAGCGCTGTTGGCGCAAGGATGAGATTCGTCTTGATATCGGAACCAGTCGCTTGGTTCAGAGTCATCACCGCAATCATTTGAACAGTTTTGCTAGAAAAGTGGATAGAGGCGATTAACGGGTGAAGACTGGACCGTTAGCATGAAGGCCTACCCAAGACCCATCTCATCGGCAAGTATTCCACCTCGCATCATATGAGCTCCAAGCTCCATTTTCTTCATCCAAGCGACGCCTGATTGCAAGCGGAATGTCAGCGGACTCACGACAGGCACAACTGGAATAAGAGCTCACCGATGATTTGATGAGGCATCAGAGCCACCGCCATGCTTGGCAACAACTCGTACTGATTCTTAAGCCCAAGTTCTTCCATTGCGTGTTCGATGCTCGCATTTCCGTCGAATTGTTCAGAGTTGCCTGCTGCGACGAGGAACTGGTTGATACTGACAGCGCGGTTAGCGATGCGCCCCTTCAATACGACCTAGCATTTCACTCACTCGTCGGGATTGGCTTGGGGTCCAACAAAAGTATCACGGCCCCGTCCGAACCAATTGCCATTCGAATCGTAATTTTCGCCGTACGGTTGCTCGTCGTTCATGGCACTCGCGGGTAGACCGGGGACCATGTTAACATCGGAAGCCATCCCCTCGTCATCAGTGGTATCGTTCCCCGTCTTGATATCACGATAGCCGTGAACGTTCGGAATGTAAACATCAGGCATACGGACATTCGAACCAGATGCTACAGGTTGAATGATTGGCTTGCGGTCCTGAATGTTGAAAGCAGTATTCGGTGGCGCGAGCGTGAGTCTCGCAGGCGTTTTAGGAATTTCAAGTCTTGTCTGGGGCGCTGATAGCGACTGCAGAAGGGCGGAATAGCGTTGGCGCTCGACATGAAGGCGGTCCATCTCCCGCTTCAGAGTAGTGAACCGACGCTTGTCGACTTTGGACCGCCGTACCACCAAAAGACGGGAATCCGCCTCCTTCGCAGCATACCTACGGTTAACATCTTCTAGTTTCGCAAGGATCTCCGATTGTGTCAGTGCGGGTGGTTGAAACTGAGGTTGGCGCTGTAGTTGGGTAGCCATTGCACCCATGTTGAAATCAATGAATGTGAGCGGCATTTTGGAGGCTTCTTCCTTCATCTTCTTTGGCGGGGATGGTTTCTCGTAAGAGAATGAGTCCTCCTTCTTGACTGGATTGCGACTCGCACTCGCACTAGTAGAACCACTGGCCGCGGCCGTTCCAACATGGGAACTTGAGGGTCGTTTCATAGGAATTACAGAGTCAGAAGGCTCTGGTTTGGCCAGAAAGGAAGCTCCTTTCTTGGGAATTACTAATTCGGACGGCTCAGCCTTCGCCCGAATGGCACTGGTGGAGGACGAGCCGGGGGCCGCGTCGAGTGCGTTGAGCAAGCTGGGCCGCTTTCTCTGGTTAGCGGCAACAGTTGTCTGTCAATGATGTTAGCCCGTGTACAAAATTAGAAGAGAATCGCGCACATTTGGTTTCCTATCGTTGGTAGCAACGGGAGAAGCGCCTCCTTTCAGACGACTGAGCCTCCCCTGCTTATGCGTTGGTTGGTTCGCGTGCACCTGATACGCGTGGTTAGACATGTCTCGGAAAGTAGGAGTTGGATGCTCTCACCCTATAGCTCCACAGACTCCCCAAACCATCCTTCTTTCCACCGTCCGCTCGCTTGGCGCTTTCGCCCAGATTGATGCGAGCACGATTGCACCCTTGTTCGAGGCAGGTGATTATACCGACTGAATACATTAACAATGTGAGGAAAAGACGCGTCAATTTGGAAAAAGAACGCGCTCACAACCAATCTTTGGCTGGAGTTGTATAATAAACTGCAAAAGAGACAGTCAGACGAGTATATGCTATTAGACACGCGTCAACTCACATTCGTGTCATTGGCATGCGTCTCCAGAAGCTGCTTAAGCTCATCTTGGTACGCTTTTGGAACGGCAGAGTCCTGATTGCCATAATGTCATGATCAGCGTGCCTACACTGAGCGACGCGTCGGAGGGACTTACCGCCGCTCGGGGATGCATTCCTAGCTGCCTCTTGGCCATAGCAAGAATTGGCTCCGACGTTGAACGCGTCGAATCCATGATAATTAAGAGGGGATGGGGAGAAGGGATCGACAATGAGAGGTGAGGCCAGGTCAGGCCAAATTAGCGGAGTCGGTTCTTATACCGCGGCTTTACGTAATACCGATTTAGGAATCCCGTCCCGCCACAGCTTCGCCACAGCAACTATTCCTTAGCGAACCACGCTTGGACCACATTGTTCGCCATAAAATGCTATAGATGCTGTGGGAATTGGTGTTTCAAAAACACGTTCTTGCATGCCATGACCATCGTGGCAAATGCCCTGCCAACAGCGGCAGTGGCGGGTTGCAGCGCGGTTGCCAGCCTTTTGTGAATGATGCTTTTTGCACAAAATAATGACACGGAGTTGTGAATATAGAGCCATTTCCATTACAACGAAAGTTTGTGCTGCGACTTACACAGCGCCACCTCCCAATTTGGGAAGAAAAACTCCAAAGATGCACCTTCAATGCACGTTTCATTAGAAAGTTTGTGAGCTGTACCTTGCTGTATCCTTGGAGCGCGCACACGCCATGCAATTCAGCATCTGTGTCTGAAATGAACGCCCAGGTTCAAGGAATAGGGGATTTGATTAAAATCAACGAGGCAGATACAGGATATGACTTGCCTCTATGCGCGAGCGGCTGATATGATGCACGTGTCTCACATGATTGCTGTATTCCTCGACCTAAGAGCCCTGCAGGTGCATATTCGCGCGGGACCCAGAACAAAAGTTCATTTTCGGGATGTACTCATCATCGATTGTCAACAGTTTTTTTTTTTGAAATCCTGTTTAACCTCCATCGGGGAGGGTGTTCCTATGGTAGAGGTAAAATTGTCAACAGTTACTTGACCTTCCATATCTGAGTCGGCATCCGAATCCAATTCTAGCTTTGCTGCATCCCCCACGCAGATGGTGTCCCAGAAAGAAGATGCTAAACGCCTTCCATCCAGCGATGATGTGGAACGCTAGGCCCAGCCTACATGTCCCTCCACAGGCCGGCCAACGGAAAACCCAGTGTCGCTGAAGATAAATGACTTCCATTAGGAGTGCTGTGTGGAAGTGGCTTATAGATAGATTCGCCGTTTTCCCAACACCGCACTCTCAGTGTCGTCCTCAGAAGCAGATGCAATTTATTGACCATCGGCGAGTATGGCCTCCCAAATAGCAGTTCTCTGCAAGCTGGGTTCTCCATTTTCACCTCCTGAGACCAGCGCCAGAACTGAGTACTGATTTTGCCACATCGTCGGTAGTGGCCTCTTAGACTTTTCGAACTGGCCACAGGCTTTGATGTACGCTTGATGTACGTTTGCCTGTACGAGTGCATTGCACGATTTTGTCGAGAGACCTCCAGGTATAAACTAGGAGGCCGACGGAAGGTGCTCCGTCAGGTAACCTCCCGCGCATCGTGCACTGGGTCGCAAATTTCAGCAAATTTCTCTGATAAGCATAAATGGACACTTACTGCGCAGCAGGATGTGGTCATATAATAAATGACTGGCACTAGTTAAGAGGTGGTCCAGGCGAAAGAGATGGCGGCGTGCGATTGAAAGGTTGACATCGATGATCAATCGATTGTCGTGGCATCGCGCCCATCGATACTGGGAGCTAAGCCGGACATATAAGTGTCGCATCGTTTGACTAGCATTGTACAAAGATGGCAGTTTGGACAGAAACGAGGTATGATGCATGATGAGCCGATCGCGAGTGATTGGACGTTACAGACTTTCTGGACTCCACACCACTTGTGTTTGAAAAGCCACAGAATTCAAGCGTTCCTCCCTGAATGAGAGTGAGGTACACGTAGCTAAATGCATCGGCAAAAGTGTCTGGGTCGAATTCTCCAGTTAGTCCAAAGTTACAAAGCAAATCGGAATCAACGAGGGCAGCGAAGGAGATTGCTTCCGAACACCGCCCAAGTTGCTTACGCCCGACCTGCTTATATGGAACCTTTATCTATCGACATCTGAGTCTTGAGCCCTTCAAGCACTGCTCGCGGCAACTCCGATACAAAATGTGGTATTAGACAGACAAAGCAAAAAAATCCATCACGAAATATGTGCGTATCAGCAAGTATGTAGTGTAAGTAAATTGGGTATATGCAGAACCGCGCCCGTGCCCGTGCATATCCGCACCTCCCCGTCTACGGTAACGATGTACATATCGACATTTAATATTCAAGAGTCCACTCTTTTCATCAACGTTATCAGGAATTCAGGAATGCAGGAATGCGGGAATGCAGACCCTCACGCCTTCCGCCCTCACGCCTTCTTGCCCCCATTCGGCATCAGGTCCTTCGCGTCCCGCCAGACGCCCCCCGCGTCCTTCTTGCGCACGGTGAAGCACGCGATCCCCATGTAGTTCGTGATGTCCCGGATGACGAGCGTGCAGAAGCGCACGTAGCTGAGGAACGACACCGCGAGCGTGAGGTAGATGAAGATCGCGGTGTTCTGGCGCGAGTGCTGTATGATCGGCTCCCTGGGAAACAAGAACACAAAAACAAAAACAAAACAATACATCAGCCATCAGAGGATGGAGAACGAGGAAGAGGAAGCGCCGCGTACCGTCCGATCAGCCGAGGCAGGTTCGCGTCCACCGCGCCGACGATGCTCCAGATCCACATCGAGTCCCACCACGGGAACGGCGTGGCCGTGACGTGCGCGAGGATCATCTTCCCCACCTGGTGCGCGAACTGGAAGCCCCACGCGCCCACGAACGGCAGGAACAGGTGCGAGTACATGATCGCGGACTCCTTGGGCGTCGGGTGGGACAGCCACGCCACCTGCAGCGCCAGCGTGACGGGGAACGGGATCAGGTAGAGCAGCGGCTGGAGCGTGGATTTGCCCGCGGCCTTGCGTGCTTTGTGGACATTTCGGTAGCTGGGAATTGGGAATTGGGTTAGTTGGTTCGTGGTTCTCGGTTCGTGGTTCTCGGTTCGTGGCTCAGCGCAAGGTGTGGACGGGACGAACCTGGAGAGGATGTTGAAAGCCAATGCGAGCGCGCCGAAGATCATGAATGATTCGTTCAGGGGGTAGTTGGGGATTATGGACGCGATGCGCTCGAATCCCTCGAGCCCTACAAGTGTCAGGATGCCCTGATCCCAGAAACCGGTTCCTGCAGCTTCGCGTTACAAAACAGAAGAGTTGATGGGTTGGAGAGGCGCACCATAGAAGCCAGTGAGGGTAAATATCGCGATGATCAAGAGGATACCTTCCACGGGGCCAGAGAAGACGCCGAGGTAGAGTTGTCCTTTGCCGGTGTCAGTCAATTGGCATTATAGCGCATGTGTATTTCGCACCTGTGTGGTACTCCTCCCATGTGGTCAAGTAGAAATTAGCGAGCGTCGCAGCCTGTGAGGCGATCGTCCACCAAGAGCGTCCCAGGTTCAGCGCACGCGCTGCCAGCAGGACTTCAAGCTGAGAAGAGTTGAGAAATGGGTCCGATTGCTATGTAGAATATTACATACTGTGGTGTTCATTGCGTCGCAGCCTGCATGACGGTGGTGAGTTTGCGTAGACGCGTCAGGCCGATGTGAGCATACCGTGGTCAAACATTTCGCCAAGGGGTCCTGCCATGCCTGTCCTCCGGGCTTGCTTGCCATCAATCGCGTCAAAGCTCTGGTAGGCAAACAGTCCAATGGCCCAACTGCAGTCGCGTCTGCCGATTAGCCACGGCCACGAAATGGAGTGTCAGGAACGCCAACTGACGTGAAGTAGATCCACTGCGGTGGCCCATCAGCTCCGTCCTTCTCAGTCAGATACTGAGGGTCATAATATAACATCGTCGCAAAATTCGCGACCACAATCAAGAGCCCCGATAGCGTGATCTGCAAGGCCCAGGTGAGAACTAACATTGCAGGTATACTGACGAGACTGACCGTGTTTGGCGCGACCGAGTGCGGCCACAAGGTCACAAACCAGTTCCAGAATGGATTCAACACGTAGTTCGAGATGAATGACCTGGCAGATTCACCCGGTCAGCGACCACTAGGACGCGAAGCATGTGCAGGACATACTCGTCGACGCCTTTATACGAGTACTTGCGGAGGTTACCGAGAGCATGCTGCGGTATGTAGCCCATAGGAGAAACGGCGTGCCCGACAGAAGACGATGTACAGAAAAAAAGGTTGGAAGAAAGAGGTCGTCACTGCAACTGTCTCCGCCGCCGACGTGCCTGCACATGACGTGGGAATCGACGCGCCAAGCCTCAAGGCGGCGCCATATCTCACCACTTGAATAATCTCTGCTGCGATTTTTTCGTGATCAAGATCAACATATCTACTGGAGAAACCGTACGCGTGCGTGTATGTGCATATGGTGGTACCAGGACATACTCTACTGCGCGGGCAGGGATCGGGCGACTTTCTGGTTCCTTGCGTTCCGGGGATAGGAAACAGAGCTCCAGAGGTCGGGCCAGGGCATGTAGCCAAGTATAAGTTTAACAAACACCCCGCGTGATCAAGTCGTGCAAGGTTGTAATTTTAATTGAGGATCACTCTCATTTGTGCACTGGTTTCGCCCAGATGAAAAGTATAATCCAGCGATATGAGACGGTAAGCAGCTCCAGCGACAAAGGCTGGATCAATTTCCGAGTGGCAAATGCTGTCAGTCCCGGGGCAGGTGCAGGTTGGGCAGGTTCGGGGGAAGCTTTGCTCGAATATTCAGAAATCCATCTGCAACAAATAAAGTGGGCATTGCGACAATCCGGCCATACCATCATAGCTCTTTTGCCTTCTCCTTTTCCTTCGCAGCCTCCTCCCTGGCTTCAAATTTGGCCTTGGCCTCATCTTGCTTCAAAGCCGCCTTCACCCTCCGCTGCCGCTGCCGTCTCCCATTCCCTCTCTTCGGGCCCTCGATGGCGATCGGCAGGGTCATGCGGCGTTTGCGCTTGGCAGCCTCATCCGCGTGCTGCTTTTCGCGTTTCTTATCGCGCCTGCGGAGGGTTGTCATCGACGATTTGAGCAGCGAGCCGTATGTAGCGTGGAAAGCATCGAGTTGGCCGGGCTCGACCTAATACCACTTGTCATTAATTGCTAAATTGCGAGCATGGATCTTATTCGCGCGCACGCACCCTCGTGGAGAACGCAGCCTCCTTGCCGTTCGTGACCCGCACCAAGCACGGGTACTCTCTGCTCTCTTCTTCGCCGGCATCGCCGTCCTGAGTTACTGCCGTTGAAAGGTAAGTTCAGAGTGAGATACGCCGGGATCGCAGGCATACATCGTTTATGCGTGAGCCATATCGAGCCACGATCCTCGGAAGCCTTGAACAGCTTCGTCAACTGCGCGAAGAACTGTGCCCATGATCGCCATTCAGCAATTGTCTGAGGGATTGAGAAAGTATTTAGAGGATGCTTACGGACTCGTTGTCGACCAGCTGCATGAAGGCGGGACGCGAGATGTACCGGACGGAATATCAATGCGCTCGATCTGTGCTTGCTCATGATCACGGAATTGATCGACCCGCCGGAACAGAGCTCGAAACTCAAAACTTTCCTCCCTCGCATGGACTACAAAAGCATCTCTCACTACTCTTCCTAAATCATAGCGATCAGGCGCAGGATGGGCTCGTCAAATTTCCCCGCTCCCAAGGGGGGCGCATCGCTGATGCTCACGTTCAAACTCGCTCGCAAGACCACCCTGATCATCGGGTCCAACCCCCTCGCAGCCAGCCGCGCCTTCGCAGCTCTGGAAGCAGACTCAAAAGTCGTGATCATCCCCGCACGCGGGCACGAGCCCGTCTGCGAGGAACTCAGATGGCGCGCCGACAACGGAGAAGTCACTATTCTGGAGCGGCAGAGCTTGCCAGGCCCGCGCACCCCCGCAGCGGACGAGGACATCAGAGGCCTCGAATTATTCGTGAACACATCGCCGGACTTAATGCTTGTCTGCGTAACGGATACTACCATCTCTGCCGCCGCCGCCCGCCCCCCTCGAACGCGCGCCTCCGCCGCCGCCATCTACGCACTCTGCCGCTCACGCAGCATCCCCGTCAACATCGCCGACATGCCAGACCTCTGCGACTTCTCATTCGCATCCACCCACCGCTTCCTTGATCCCGTCTCCGGCGAGGGCACGGCGCTGCAGGTGGCGGTGACCTCCAACGGGCAGGGGTGCAGATTGGCGGGCAGGCTGCGCAGGGAGATCGTGAGCGGCTTGCCGAAGGATGTCGGACGGGCAGTGGAGAAGATGGGAAAGCTGCGGGCAATGGCCAAGTCGTCAGACTCTGGCGTATCCGCGGATGCCGAGCTCAACGAAGAGAGCGGGGTCACCACGCCCAATCGGCCCGTCCCGACACGAAGCGCCACGGAGACCGCCCCGGAGGTAGCGCTGAGGCGGATGAAGTGGGTGTCCCAAGTGAGCGAGTACTGGCCCCTCGCACGGCTCGCGAGCATGTCCGAGGAGGACATGCACGGAGTCCTGAATGGCGGCGGCACGGATTACTTCGGGGGATCCATCCGTTCTGAATCTTCGGTAGAAGGATCACGACACGCACTAACCCTCTCCTCTGCACCACCAAACAAAGGCCGCATCCTGCTGGTCGGCTCAGGCCCGGGGCATCCGTCCCTGCTCACCCTCGCCACGCACGCCGCCCTCACCAAACACGCCCATCTGGTCCTGTCCGACAAACTGGTTCCCGCCGCCGTCCTCCAGCTCATACCGCCCAACGTCGAGGTGCGCATCGCGCGCAAGTTCCCCGGAAACGCCGAGGGTGCGCAGAACGAGATGATGGAGGCGGCGGTGGAGGCGGCGGGTAGGGGATTGACTGTCGTCCGCGTACGTCCTAACGCCTCGTCTCGCTGTGCTGCCGTCATCTGACGTCCTTGACAGCTGAAGCAAGGCGACCCAGTCGTGTACGGCCGCGCCGGGGAGGAGGTGCTGTACTTCCGCGCCCGCGGCTACGAGCCCGTCGTCATCCCAGGCGTCAGCTCCGCCCTGGCCGCGCCCACATTCGCGGGGATCCCCGTCACGCAGCGCGGCGTCGCCGAGTCGTTTATCGTCTGCACGGGCGTGGGCAGAGCGGGGAAGGAGGTCAAGCTGCCGGGGTATGAGCGGGGACGAACGCTGGTCGTCCTGATGGGGGTCGCGCGTATTGTGCAGGTGATTAGTGCATTGACCAGCGCCAGCACCGACGAAATCGGGAGGAGGGACGGCCCCGCGTACCCTCTCAACACCCCGATAGCCATCATAGAACGTGGATCGATGCCAGACCAGCGTGTCATCGCCTCTACACTTGAACATATCGCAGCTGCCCTGGAAAGCGTAGGCGAACAGCGACCTCCAGGGATGATCATAATCGGTTGGGCAGTTTTGGCGTTATGGGGCAAAGGGGATATCGGGGTGTTGGATGAAGGGCCAGGAAGGGATCCGGAGAGGGTGGAGGCGTGGTTGGGTGCGGGCCGGTGGAGGGTCACAGAAGGCTTGGACGAGGGTTGGGAAGGATTATAGACCTCCAGATTTGGATATAGACAATTGCATGTGCAGGGCGTGTGATAGCGAGTGTGTGTGAGGGAATGGCCATGTCTGTTTGTACACATATAAGGATCCAAAAGGGAGATGCCAGCCTGCGCTGCTCAAGGCAGCCTTAAGCCTGGAACCATCGTCCCGGAGAGGCCGTTGCGGTTCGTCATGGGAGTTAAAGCATTTGCGAGCAGGTCTTTACAGTTGCGCAGCCGCTCCCTGCGCGCGACAAACCAGGAGCCGGCATCGCAAGGTACAGCCAGAGGAACCCCAATGATGCCATTGCTTTGGGCAGTTCGGACGGAGTGAACCAGGGCGTCCACTTCGGCTTCGGAATCGACGTCGTCGTAATTCTCCGGCGCATCCTCCCCCTCTGCAAGACGCGTGGCAGCAGCGGCAGCAGCCGCTTTCTTGCCTGTCTTCTTCGTGCTAGTTCCCCCAGTAGCTGAGGTGGACTTCTTGATCCCATCTGGCCCAGCAGCGAGAGCAGCCTCAGTAGCCAACCGCTTCTTCTCTGCCTTCTCCTTGTCTCTCTTCTCTTTCTTCTCTGCTTTCGTCTCTCGCTTGACGGGCTCCACGAAATTTGGGTTGAACGCTCTGTTCCAGTCCAACAACAGGTCGTCGTACAGCCTTGTCCGACCCTGGACTGCGCGCTTAGCACCCATTGAGTGCTTCTTGCAGTTCAGCGCCCGCGCACACGGCAGATTCTTGTCAGTCAAGACTCCACATTGCTTGTCAAGATCCGCAGGGCCTTTCGTCCGACCCTTTGTGATTTTGGTTGCTGGCTTGTTCTTCTTTGCGGTAGGTGCAGACGGATCTTCTGGCCCTTCATCTTCCGCTTTCCGTTTCTTCGAACCTGTTATTAGAATCTAAGCATTTAGCAAGCCGAATTCCATAGATAGCATGTGCAGCAAGATAACATACCCTCGAGTTCGACTGACTTGCCCTTCCCGCCTTTCTTCCCACCGCCCGACCGTATCAATCGGCAGTTCTCTGTCCATTGTTCAGCTACCTCACAGGCATGAAAGCAATGAAACCCACCTGCATGCTCCACCATAGCACTCCTAAGCACAGGTTTATCGCAGTCTTTGCATTTGACAACGCCAACGTCCGATTTCAATGGTTGGGCGCCAAACATCTTCATGTCCCGCGCAGATAGCCATGATGTGGGCGGCGATGGCAGCGATGCGACATCTCCTGCATTTGCTGGTGGTGAAGAAGGGAGTGCGTCCCAAGAAAAGGCGGGAGGAGATTGAGTATCGCGCTTGAGCTTCAGTGACATGGTGGCCTTTGCGGTAGAATAGAGCCACAGATGCTGAGACAGGGGAAATTTCACTCTGTTCGAGTCACGATCCAGTGACGCCAATTGGACTTTTCTCGCATATGCTGCACACCGCTCGCGTCCTCCGTTTCCGTTCCGTTCATCGATTACCGTCTCTCTTCGCTGTACATATTCACACCTCCCCCACTCCGCGCGCTATGGCTACGACCGAATCCCTGAACCAGGAGATCGCACAACAAAACACGCTCTGCAATGACTTGCGCCAACAAAATGCGGAGGCGTCATTAGTAGAGGAGGCCAAGAAGAAACTTGGCGAACTCAAGAAATCGCTTGGGGCTCTCAACAAGGCCGCAGCAGGAGGCAAAGAGACGAAGAAGAAGGAGCGATTGTTGCTCAAGACAGCTAAAGTGCGTTCGTGCGTCCGATCGGCCTCATCGTCCGGCTGCTCATTTGGCCATTCATTTTAGGGAACGAGGGACTATGGTCCAGGGGAGATGTTCTGCAGGGAACACGTCGAACGGATTGTGAAGGACTGCTTCACGAAATTTGGAGGCGCCTGCCTTGACACGCCCGTTTTCGAGCGCAAGGACGTTCTTACTGATAAATACGGTGAGGACGCGAAGCTCATATTCGATCTTATGGATCAGGGCGGGGAGCAGCTCGCGCTGCGGTATGATCACACTGTTCCACTGGCGCGATACCTCGCAATGACAGGCGCCACGAACACACAGTCGAAGTTATGGCAGGTGGGCAAGGTGTATCGACGGGATAGCCCTGTCATGTCCAAAGGTCGAATGAGAGAATTCTCGCAAGCGGTAAATCATATCTTGCGTATCCTGATAGACCGCTAAAAGACTCATCATTAGGATTTTGATATAACTGGGACTTGGGATGCTATGATTCCAGATGCTGAGATCATTAGCTTGGTGAACACCATATTGTCAAAGCTCGACGTCGGAGAGTTCACAATAAAGGTGCGCGCAGATACCGGGTGATACATTGGCAATTTTCTAACGATCTTATAGATCAACCACCGACAAATCCTCGATGGTCTATTTGAAGTGTGCGGTGTCCCCAAGGACAAATTCCGCACAATATCTTCTGCTGTTGATAAACTGGACAAGGTAAGACTGAACTAGTCGGCTCGAAAGCACTTTTCTCATTTGGAGCTAGTTGCCCTGGCTTGAAGTCAAAAAGGAGATGACAGAAGAGAAAGGGTTGGACCCTGCCGTCGCTGACAAGATCGGAGAGTATGTGAAGCACAAAGGTGGGAGCCACCCCAACCCTTTATACGTCAATCTCAAACCAGGTTTCTAGGCGGCGTTGAATTGCTCGATACCCTGCTTTCCGACCAAGCCCTCATGGCTAACCCTAGCGCCAAGGCGGGCCTCGAGAATATGGGTCTTCTTTTCAAACTGTTAAAAGCATACAAAGCATTAGATAGAGTAAACATCATTCCCATTCTGGATGGACCATCACTAATTCATGTTGCAGATTTCTTTCGACATGTCCCTTGCTCGTGGGCTTGACTACTATACAGGCATTATCTACGAGGCCATCGTAGAAGGCTCCGCGCCGCCCGGCTTCAAACAAGCCAATGCTCTTGCATCATCTTCCACCGATCCTGCAGCCGTGACTGCTGAACCTCCCAAGAGCAGGCCCGCGAAGAAAGCCAAACAAGGCGAGGATGCCGAAGAGGAAGTCGACGAGTCCCAAGTCGGAGTCGGCTCCATTGCTGGAGGGGGCCGATATGATAACCTCGTGGGGATGTTCACAGCTGCCGCCGCAGGGGAGGGGAAGAAGACGTTTGGGACGCCGTGCGTTGGAGTTAGCATCGGGCTGGACCGTATATTCGCCATTGTGTGGCCGAAATGGGTGGAGAAGGGGATGCGGAGCAAGGCCACTATGGTCTATGTCATGTCTGCGGGGGACGGACTGCTCGAGGAGCGGATAGAGCTCGTCCATGAGCTGCGGGAAGCAGGATTAAATGTTCGTTCGCACGTGTTGACTGCGGGAAGTCTGGCGCTAACCTGACTCTCGTAGGCTGATTTCTTGGCGAAGAACAAGCCCAAGCTTCCCGCGCAGTTTACTGCAGGCGAGAGAGAGGAAGCTCCGTTTGCCATTATCCTGGGCGGCGATGAGTTGAAGGAGGGCCTGGTGACCGTGAAGGAGCAGAGGTGGGAGCTGAAGGATGGGAAGAAATCCAAGATTGAATCAGCAGACAAGGGGGTCAAGGTGAACCGAGCTGAATTAATTCAGTGGATCAAGTCGACAGCTACTTTCGCTGAATGGCAGAGTGGCAAGTTCGTATAATGTATTGCGATTTGCAGATAATATATACAATCCTGAAAGTTTCGTGCGCTGTTGCCCGTTCAACAGTACATATTTCTGAAGGTTACACACATGTGCCGTGTAGGCGGAGAATCTTGGGGGCGCGGGGATCACGAGTAGAACGTGGCTGTCGCAACTATGAGCTGAAGACCAACAGCCATCAGCCGACAGAAAATTGGCTGTTCGTAGATTGATCAATGATAGGCGTAAATGTTCGCAGAAGTACATTATTCAATACACCTGTTCTTGAATCCTGGCAAGCGTGCAACTGAAAAGTGAAGTTTTGAGCAATGATGGGTGGATTTAAATTAAGTGGTGAGGTGGCGAGGGTAAAAGTGGTGGGGGACGGCCAGACTAGAATAACTTTTCCAAGGGATTGATCACAGTACCCATCTTGAAATTATGCACGTTAGCTCGACGATTGCGCCAGACTCGAAAGGGTAACATACCTTTTTGACAACCTTCGGTAACGTTGCGCGCTGGAAGCCGGCTCGCGTATTCCACTCCGTCCCGAGGGGCGTCTCGATGCTCCGTTCAAACTGCGCTTTGCTGGTATACGGGTACGGTAGATCCTTCACCATGTACTTTGCAGCTTTCTTGTCTCGCTTCTCGGAAATGATAACGTGCTTCTTGCCGTAGTCAGCACGAGTAGTGGGGTCGACTCCCGCCACCTTTTTAATGTATTGTGGTTTCGTCGGTTGTTTACGTGAGCCAACTCCGCCCCATGAACCCTGTATGCGTGGTCAGATTTGAAGGAGTGGGAGAGGGAGGGAAAGAGGAACTTACCCAGCCGGGAATGGTCGTGTCGACGGCTTTGGGAGCATCTTCCACCATCTCGCGCCGCTTAGCATCGTCGAAAGCCTAGAGGGAGACGTGGATCAGCAACTTGTCCATATGACCAAGGTTGTCACGCACTTGCACCACATTGTCCCCTGCAAAAGCACGAGCAACGAGGTCGCGCTGCTCGAAAGCTTGCACCTTGCCCTTCTTCTTCCCTTTCGAATGCAGAATCTTTTCTTGCTCGTCAATCTCGCTGTCTACGTCGGAGTCTCCGTCCGTAGGGGCACCGGCCACAAGGACAGGGGCCTGCGATTTCGCCTTGCCTTTGCCTTTGACATCCACCAAGCCAGAAGGACCATCCAAAGCCATGATGTTGTCCATCGAGATTTCCACAACAGCGTCATCCTTGGCTTTTTCCTTCTCTTGATCAAGCTTCTTTACCTGCTTCTTCAACCTGTTCTTAGACTTGTCCAGAGTAGCGCTATCCTTCCCGACGATAACTTCGTTCTTCTTCCGCGGTGCTTTCGCTGCTGACTCTCGTGGAGCTAGCCATGGGTTCGCTTCGTTGGAGGAGGGCATTGGAACGGGACGCGAGGTCGAAGACTCTGGTGGGGGCGAGTCGAGCAACAGGTCCGACGAGTGAAGGGTTACGCTTGAAGTATCAGATGCTGCCACCACTGGACGAGCAGTCATTTGGCCAGACTGGACATCAATCAGTTTCAACAGGAGTGAAAAATGGATGGAAATATCATTACCAATGCTGCTGGTCGATAGACGGCTCTCCCGCCGGTTCTTGAAATTGCGGGCAAGCCGTTGACGTCTTCATCGTCCGCGACTGCCTCCTCCAGATCGTCGCCGCTCGCCACGTCTCTGCCACCCATCTCCTTGACGAAATCATCAACCGCACGATCGGTTTGAAGTTGACTGCGAGCCATCCCGTCCTGCATGAACTTCATCTGGAAAATGCTTTTGCTCTTCCCAGCAAGCCCCTCTTCGGTAACACCATCGTCCCGATTGATTTTTGCGAGCTCTTCAAAGGCACTGGCTTTGATCCGCGCAAGCCCTTCGCCGTCGTCCCCATCGTCGCCTTCGCTTTCACTCTCCTGATCCTCTGAACCAGATTCCTTGTCTCCGCGAATCTTTCTCCGCAGCTTCTCTCCCCTATCCAGCATCTCGTGTATCTCCCTCCGCTCATCTACGTTCATCTCCCCTTTGTGTTTCATGGCCTTTGCCCATTTGCCCGTGTTTTTGTGCCGCAAAGTCGCCCGCTCCCTTGCGCGGTCCACCTCCTTCTTCAACCGGGCGTCTTCATCGTCCTCATCTACACCTTCATCGAGCGCGCCAGCATTCTTTTCCCGCTCCTTCTTTTTGATGCGGCGGTACGCTTTGCTCTTGATCTTCGACACGCGTTTCGCCTTGACCTCCGCACGGAACATCAGCTCGCGCATTTTCCGCAGCTCACCACGACGAGCGGCGACTTCTTCCACGGAAAGATGGTTCATCGCCAGCACCTCGCTCTGCTGAATATCTTCGTCGCGCATCTTAGCAGACTTGAGTAGTTTATCAATAGAGCTCTCTAGCTCTGTGGTCGGCTGTGGGTGGCAGATTGTCAGCTGTAGAACGTGCCCAGCAAGGATATCGGCTGCACCTTAAATTTAGCTGCGAGCTCCAAATTTGACACCCTGCCCACAGTCTGGGCTTGCAGAGGGAAACTGAGGTGCTCAGCCTCCTGTATCCGCTTCATAGTCCCACTCCATTTATCGACTTCTTCTTTGGTCTGCTCATATGCAGCTTCTCTGTCCACTCGCTCCTGCGTCCGTTGCGGTAATGGCGCAGAGAGCGTTTGTGGGCCGGACGTCGACGTGAGTATTTTTGCAGACTTCTTCAGGCCTTGCAAGTTTGCGGATTGGGATGAGGAGAGGGGTGCGAGGAGATCTTCCAAGTTGAGTTTGGCGGAACCTGTGTTGGGATGTGTTTAATTTGTGCAGAACATTCAGAGTTGGTAGGCAATACTCACCGACTGCTTGAGCACTAAATTCGCTCTCGGCGCCAGCTTCGTTCCGCTCCTTCATGAGACGACGTTTGCGAGGCCGAGGGGCATCTGAGTTAGCTACATCTGCGTCAAGGGGCGCTTTGCGCTTCTTCGATGGATCGAGCGTAGATATGAATGTTGAGAGAGACGCGAGTGCCTCTGGCGACTCTTCAGCCTCGTCGTCGGAAGCTTCAATGGCCAATGCTTCTTCGTCCTGTTCTTCGTCCTCCTCATCTTCCTCCTCATCCTCCTCGTCCTCATCTTCGTCCATTCCGAAAGCTTGCTCCTCGTGTCCTTGCCCTTCCTCTTCAATTTCACTGTCCTCGTCCATCCCAGACGGCTGCTTCTCTACAGACTTCGCAGGTGTGGAGTCAATACCATCATCGGCCTCTCCCTTACCGTCAAACACTGCAAGGACGTCGATGAAATCTTCAGAGTTTCCTTCTTCGAGCTCCTCGTCGGGTGTTGAGTTATCGTCGGCTTCTGAAGGTGCCTCGTCCTCGTTCAAATCAATATCCACCAAGTGAACGCCACGCTTCTTTGTGAGCTTTGCCTTCTTAGATTTCTATGCGCAGATTGGATGTCAAACCGAGAAAAAAATCTCGATGTAGATATGAGCCACGTACCTGAGAAGACTTGAAGCTGAATCCCGCAAACCGCTCCTCATCACTCTCCTCGAAAGCCGCATCGCTATCGAGTTCTTCATCGTCTGCACTGTCGATCATTTCTCCCTCCCCAGTCTCGCCGATCAGTCTTGGTTTCATCCGCCCATCCCCCCTGTCACTCTCGCCGTCGTCGCTCCCTCCTCCCTGATCCAATCCAAATTCAGCAGCCTCATCTCTGCCGATCTCGAGCGCGACCTTGGATCGCCTAGTTTTGGGGTCCGGTGTGTATTCGTAGACGTCCGAAGAGCCGCCATTGAGCAGCTTGGCTTTAGCAGAATGCCGCTTAGCGTAGCCTGAAGCATTGGATTTTTGGGTGTCGAATTTTGGCCTAGATTTGGGACCAGGGCCCGCCTTGTTTGTCCTAGCCATGTGTGGTAGTCGAGCCAAGTCCAGAAGAGATCGAGCCTTCGAAGTTTGCACAGATTTGCCGGGCGCTTGTCAGTGGCCAAAATAATTCGCCACATGCTCCACCCCTATCTCCCGCGCCGTGGCCCCCGTCAAGATCCTGGACCCCCCGCACACGTACGCGAATCCAACGCCGTTCACCTAAGGACACATAGCCGCAGTGAAAGGATTTCGAAGGATCAAATCGATGAAAATATGTCCCGCATTGCTAGAGAGCAGGCGAGAGTTGAAACAATTGCAGATATAGGTCGGTCCATCTTGCAGTGCTTCCGGTGGGATCTTGGCTCTGGATACATGTACGTGCAGATCACTCGGTCTGACTGCCATGGGGGAGAGCCTGGTCTGAAGCCCTACGATCATTAACCGTGGTGCATTGTACTCGAACTCTCAAGCTTCCTCCTATGAATTGCATCTTATCTATAAACCATCTCTGTGAAGCATTTTTGAGTGACTCCGCTCAATCAGTAGCTTAACACCATCACACCGCCATAATATGCGTAGTACCAAAAGCCACCAAGAGCAAGTCATGAAATTGCTGCTGTCAGTGGTGGCACCAATTAATATTGCCTCCTTCCGGTCTGACGCCTGACTGGCGGAGTGGAGGATCGTCGCAACCCAATATGTCGCCATGTAGGCGCTGCTCTTGTCAAACGCCCAGAACGATTGCCGCATGTTGGAACACATGGTGATGAGAATGCTGGCGTAGAGTCCCATGATTGCTTGACCTGGCCCAAGCAGCTTCTCGACTCTCGAGCCCACCATCCCCTCCAAACCTTCCACAATCGTTCACCTGCATATGCCTAAACTACCCAAAGATCTACCAGTGAAGCAGGGGTTGAAGGGTCTTCTTCGTCAGACAGTACCCAAGCCTGGTATCCCCGATGGCGCTCCCGATTCGCAGATAGAAATCAGGGACCTGTGTTATGTGGGATCCTACAGTTGGACCAACAGCGCTACTCCGACCATTATCGTGCCAGGTGCTTGGTCCATTTCGCGTTGTCAGTCGCAATGGTCGCTGATTGGCGACGTAGGCTCGCCCCGACAATGGCTAGATAGGGCGCTGCCGTTCAAAGTCAAACCTGACTCCGGCATCGTTTTCGTCGATCAGAATGCTTTTAGGATGAAGGACAAGCCTCTCCTGCCGCTCATTCATGCCGTAGAGCTGATGGGTAATGCCAGTCCACCGTTAGCTGTGCCACCCGGGGTGGGTGGGGCAGAGCGTGTCGACTGGGGCAAAGTCGACTTCGTGACGGACCGCAGCAATTTGCGCAAGCTTCTGCGATGGATCAACGGGTCCAGCGCTAAGCGTGCATTACGCATCGACGCGCAACTCGCTGGAAATGGCACAGTCCTACTAAATCGATGGGAGACGCGCACGCGAGAGCATGGGCAGGGCTCGTACGGGTTCAACCTTGAGAAGGCAGCAACGTCCCCGTTGGCGGGCTGCGAGGACGCCACCTCGTACCACCGCATCGTGAAATATGTAAGTCGTGTTAACATGGACGGCCAAGGCTGCGCGTCATGTATTGATTTGCGTGTTTACTAGGACCTGGGCGGTTTGTCGATGGTGGTCAGGTTCGAAGTAGATGCATTTGTTCCACCAGGTCAACGGGAGAAAGTCGACGACGGAAGCTTTTTGAAGGCATTCAGTGCTCTCAAAGTGACTGGGGCACCCATCCCTACGAAGCCTGGAGGTCTGGCGATACGTCGTGGTGGCCAAATGGTTCCCCAGTCATCGCTCATTGAGCTCACATCTTCCCGGCAGATGAACTGGCCAGAGAAATATCCGCAGCTGTACCTGTCACAGACTCCATGGATGTATAAAGCATCCCACCGCGAGGGAGAGTTCCAGACAGTAAGCAAGGTGGAGCTGGGGTCGCCTGAGTTGCAAGAGGTTGCTGAGAAGTCGAAAGTCAAGTTTGAACGTCTAAGGGACGCATTGCAGGCTATTAAGGATATCGTGGTAAAAGCCGGACCTGAGGGGCGGTTAAGCTTTGTGCTGGAGGACAAGGAGCTGCAGGTGTATGACAGGGAGAGCCAAAGCAGCTGCTTGACAACCGATGCGATGGCACTATTCTCTTAGTAGACTTCGGATGGGAAGCATACGATCGTGGATGGAGGCACACCGAAATGATTAGAAAGGCAATACTGTAGCATTTCAGATGATTTGAAGAGGATCGTCGCAACCCAATATGTAGCGTTGGGCGCTGCTCCTGGCAAATAGATTGCCGCATGTTTGAACACATGATGATGAGAATGCTGCATTGCCCTAATGTCCGCGTAGGATCCCATGGTGATTAACTTGACATGGCCCGGGTAGCATCTCAACTCTCGAGCGCACCCTCCACTATAAGCCTTTGACGATCGCAGACCCACTTATGCCTAAACATCCCAAAAACCGTCTGACAGCGAATCAGGGATTAAAGGCTCTTCCCCGTCAGACAGTGCCCAAGCCTGAAATCCCCGAGAGCGCCCCCGATTCGCAGATCGCAATCACAAATGCCCGCTACGTGGGATCCTACAGCTGGGTTAGCAGCAAGCCTACTCCCACCATGATCGTCCCAGGCGAGTGATACATGGCCCCTTTGCCGTGTCAATCGCGGTGGTGGCTGACTAGCAAGTTAGGCTCGCCTCCGCAATGGTTAGATAGGACGTTGCCGTTTCAAGTCCGGGAAGACTCTGGCCTCTTCGTCGATCCATGCGAAGGTCTTCTGCCGCTCATCCGCGCCGTGGAGCTCATGTCGAACTCTGGCCCGATACCTGCACTCCTTGCGGAACATGGGCCAGAGCGCGTTGAATGGGGCACAGTTGACTTTGTGACAGATCGGAGTAACTTGCGCAAGCTCCTCCGGTGGATTGACGGGTCCACGTCTGGGGATCCCATACGCATGGATGCGCAGCTCGCCGGGAACGGCACTGTTCTCTTGAATCGGTGGGAGAGCCGCACTAGTGGGTGGCGCAGCGGGGGGTACGGGTACAACCTGGAGAAGGAGGTGACGAAACCGGCCGTGGGCTGTGAGGATGCCACGGCGCACGCTCGCATTGTGAAATATGTAAGTCACCTCGCTTTGAACTAGCCTGACCTGCATGTCGGTGGTTGAATGGGCCTGTGTAGAATCTGGGTGGTCTGTCGATGGTCGTCAGGTTCGAATTAGATGCGTTCCAGCCCCCAGCCCAATCGCCCGACGACGACGAAGATCTTCTGAAGGCACTGAGCGCCCTCACGGTGCCCCAGGAACTCCAGCAGCCTGTCAAGTCAGAAGGTTTCAACATCCGCCGTGGTGGCAGCGTGGTTCCCCAATCATCTCTGATTGAGCTCAAATCTGGCAAGATAAAATGGCCAGAAGTTTACCCGCAGCTTTATGTTTCGCAGACCCCTCGGCTCTATAAGGCGGCTCACGAAAATGGCCTGTTCCACACGATAACAAAGATGGGTCTGGCGTCGCCCGAGATGGCAGAGGTTGCCGAGAGGTCGAAGGTCAGGTTTGGGCGTCTAAGGGATGCCCTGCAAGCAATCAAGGATATGGTGGTGGCAGCCGGACCTAATGGTCGGTTGAGTTTTGTGGTCGAGAACAAGGAGTTGAAGGTATTTGACAGAGATAGCCAAAGTAGTTTCTTGAAAGCCGACGTTATGGCTCTATTCTCCTAATGTACTCACACGTAGAAATGATTAAGGCATGGGCGATAGGCAATATCATAACATATCGAAATACAGTTCGAGTGGCAAGTGCATCACATACATGCCGGAACACAAGGGAGTATAATAGCAGGAATGGAAATGGCAGAAGGCTCAAAATGATATATTAAGACCTCTCGCCACGGAGACGACGAGCAAGGGCGAGATCCTTGGGTTGGCTGATAGGGGCTATGCATTAGACGACAGCAGTAAGCACAGCACTGATGAACGCACATGGTAACACGCTTGGCGTGGATGGCAGCCAAGTTGGTGTCCTCGAAGAGGGATACGAGGTAAGCCTCGGCAGCCTCCTGGAGGGCCATGACGGCGGAGGATTGGAAACGGAGGTCGGTCTATGATGACGATGAGCACGGGTGCTGGGTAGAAGCGATAACGGAATGCTTACCTTGAAGTCCTGAGCAATCTCACGAACGAGCCTCTGGAAGGGAAGCTTCCTGATGAGGAGCTCAGTCGACTTCTGGTAGCGACGAATTTCACGGAGAGCGACTGTTCCCGGGCGGAAACGATGGGGCTTCTTGACACCACCAGTAGCGGTCTGATAGGCACGAATGAGTACGTGCGAGAGGATATATGATAAGAAGAAGACGGACCGCGGCAGTCTTCCTGGCGGCCTTGGTGGCGAGTTGCTTACGGGGCGCCTTGCCTGAAGCGCTCACGATGAGCACGGTGGCTTCCTAACGACGACGAAGATGATAAATAATATACAACATACCTCCAGTAGACTTGCGAGCTGTCTGCTTGGTCCTGGCCATGTCGATAGAGAGTGTTTGAAGGTGAAAGTGTGAAAGTGTTACGGAGGTGTCGGTGGGGGCGGGTAAAGGGGGACGACAAGAAAGGGTTTCACAAAGTGGAATGAACCCCCATTGTTTATCATTATTAAACTGTTTAACGTTCCCAGGCCTTGGGGCCACGTGCACGTGCGCGATCGGAGCACTTTTCGGATGAAAACAACGAGTCGTGCTCTTGGGGGGAGGACATCACACATCTCCCTTCAAAATGTAATATCCGCGTATCAAAGCCAGAACTTTAATTGGATGGGCTACAGGATACTGGGGAGCTGTCCCTTTCCCAAAGCTTCCTAGTTCAGTTACTTATAAACAGGGCGTAGCGGTCTCTCTTCCGTTCTCGCCTTTATTAACGTCTATATCCAGGCTCCAGGCAGAACGTCACGAAGGTCACCCTGGAACCGAAACGTATGTATATAAGCGTCCAGTGAGTTATGATCAGACTGACGGGGCCCCCTCTTGGACCAGACTTAGTAAGTTAGGGTCGCTGGTAACTGGCGCTACTTGACATGAGCTCGAAACGAAGGAGGGCGGTTAACGTAGAATAAGTACTTGATAGAGAAACTTCGTAAAAATCATTGAAATAGGTTAGTCATTGAACTGTGGTAGTATTGCGGTATTATAGGTATCATGATTTTAGGTAATTCTCATGTAGATACCTTAACGGCGACGATCACCACCGTGGTTAACAGGAGGGCTAGACTGCGAGCAGACCGCCTCGTCTCCTAGCAGCGTTGGGTTATACAGCGGTACATCCGCGGCGAGGACCGTTTGTGGATCTTGCTAACGGCGTACAACCTTGTGTACCACCACTCTTACGACCGGGACTACATGTGCATCCTACCCCGGCACTATTGAACTGGACCGGGCTCGTCGTAGAGCTGAGAGCGCGATCGGGAGAGGAGGTTTGGAAAGTGTTAGTGCCATATGGACGAATACGGAGTTGAAGGATTTTAGGGTCACTTCGTCCCTAATTTCCGTGAAGCAGCAGTCTGTCACGGGTTCGGACCATAGGGGCTACCGTGAAGTCTAAGCGCCTATCTTTAGTCTCTGAACACAATACACCCCAGGATGTCAACCTGGTTGTCGCGATGAGGCTGGTAATAGCACGGTCCACACATGCCAGGTAAAGCGCAACGGTTAGCGTTACCAGCGACTAATCGCTGCATCCGAGCGGGGCTGTTACCGATCTATCCCGCGACGGCAAGTTTCAGTTTGGGCTGAAGCCGCAGCAAAAGCAGCTAGTCTTACGAAAATCCTACTTCCTGTTCGGAGACGACGGCGAATAGGCACGGCATCTCGACTACCCCTTATGGTCGGGCGTCGATCGACACGGTAGACCCCACCCGCCCGGTCTCGCACAGCTAACCCCGTTTCAGCTGAAACATTGCCTAGCGCCATTAAACGCGTTCGAAGACGCTACCTAGTTGCCCTGGTTACGACTCGCACATAATGCGTAACTGTGCGTTGAGCGGCCTCTACCGTGTCAGGAGGATTTAGCTACCCTCTGCGCGTGCGCTCTCGTACCCGTCCCGAGCATGCCCAAGTTGGAACTCTTCCGTCGTTGCAGGGGCAACCGCCCGACGCTCCTCCGGTGGAGCATGGTGGCGTAGCACTTTATACATTCAGCACAATTGTACCTGCCGGTTCCGACGCGCAGTCCATAACTAAACGCACAAATGATCCTGGACCCGCCAAACAGCTACCACCAGTCCAAGCTTCACCTACGCAAATAAGGTGGCCCAGTTGCCCTCTTTCAGCTGCTACTTTCGAAAAACTTCCGTAAGTCGCGAGGGTGTCACAGGCCCCGTGGGTAGGGACGCTTCGGGCCTCCGGACTGCTATGCAGTACCACCGGTTTACCAAGGGGTTAGTAGAGAATAACTCGAGTTTAGACCGTCCTATTTTACCGGTCTCCAAATAGGCGTCAACATACAAAGCGTCTGAGGAACCGAAATATTCCGCCGGGTGCTTTTACCGGTCAAGGTGTTCCACTGCTTCCACCCCGACCACAGCGGGCTCTACCTTCTCCAACGGCTCTTTAGCTTACAGTTCAAACTCGCGGAGTCCCCGCGTAACGTCTGGTAGTTCCTATAGCACCATTTTCGGCCTGGATTCCCCGCCGACTCGAAACACAACCTCCCGTTCCTCGACGTCCACATGCTATCCCTCTCGGTTTCGTCGACGAACTGCTGCCTGCGATACCGTGATAAGAGAGTCATTTGAAGTCTGCTCTTCGCCCTTGAATGAGAGGTTGCTAGTACCTACATCCGTGTGTGGCTCTGCTAATCCCGTACGGTTCCCTATCCTTTATGACATCGTAAAACTTACTAAACTTCTCTTGGCAGCGTTGGTAAGGCGCTGGGTTAACCTGCCGTCCTTAAAGTTCAACATTCCAACTTCCGCGGATGACTTACCCTGTACGTAGGTTTTATAATGTAAGAACTGGATTATTTTTCCTGGGAGTCAGCGGCAACCTCGTCGCAATCTTATCGTGCCAAACCCGCTCGCTTGTTAAGACTTGTACCATGTAGGTGCATGTCCCCGAGATTTGTACTGCCAGTTTATTGAGTCTTTGATGAGTGAAATAAGCGAAGTTTTTTA